>OX381715.1:62616252-62882264 GCA_947462335.1 Harmothoe impar | reverse complement strand
ATGTCCTTGCGCTTGCGTGAAAACCCATTGCCCTCAACTGTGGTTGAATAATTACCAATCCATTATCTGATCTTAATCAAAATTGTCCTCTATTTGCGCTTCTAGGCTTGTGTAAGCTAACAATATCGTACCTAAAGCATAATGCCTGTACCAATGGTTCATGGTTATATATAATTCAAAATAAGTACAACGTTGTATCCGTTGGAGATGGGATCATTCATTGTAAGGGCGTACGATGCTGCCATTTGCATCAAACATTATTCACTATTATACCCAGTAAACAAAAAACATTATACAACGTTAAATAACGTAACTCTATTGCTCCCTATTGTGGCAAAACTTTAAATAACTTTAAAAACGTTATTTTGACGTAAAATAACGTATTGTTGTTTGCTGTGTACCCAGCTAACAGAAAACGTTATTTTACGTCAAAATAACGTTTTAAAACTTTATATAACGATATGCCATAGTAAGGAGCCTTAGAAAAACGTTATATAACGTTTTAAAATCTTGTATAACGTTTTTTGTTTACTGGGTAACTGCCTTATCTGAGTCTGAATGATGTGTAGCTATAACTGAAACAAGTAGCAGCCTGGTATAATACAAGCTGTGGATATTGTTCCTGTACCAGACAAACATGTTATATAGAGCCCCTATATCCTGTGGACAGAATCTACTTACACATGCCTGATACTGATGCGACACATAGAGGTCGGGCCCAATAAGCATAGCTTGGCAAATTTGCCATTTTCGTGTAGATCAATATCTTTTTGAATATAATTCATAACCTGATATTCTTAAGTTCGAGAATAAGCTTCCATGGTCGGTGGGAGAAGTTGTAGACTTAGTACCCACACTGGCGATTAAGTCATGGTACACTTCACTCGAGGAACGTTAATGGTAAAAACTATAGGAGAGTAGAATACTCTCAGAGGTTGTATACTAATTCGGTAGCTACTGTAAAGGCCTGAAAGCCTTGGTAAGGCTACACGAGATAATGTCACTGTCGCCTCCCTAACACTGCAACTAATACTCCTACTCCTACCAACACCAGCCCAGCCACTCGTATCTCCACCTGCCCCAAACACACTCCAATATCGAATATAGAGCATGTCCCACGTCAAACTTTGACGGCCATGCTTCCATGTTGCCTAGCAACCCCAGGAAGCGTACACACACGTAGCGGAGGCGGTAACGCTAGGCATAACATGGCTGATGACTGGAGGCGGGCGAGTTGCGGGGCTCGCCGCCAGGGACGTGCTCGGCATGTTGATTCTCACCAGGGGCCGACTTGGGGCTCACAGGATCTGTATAGGGAGGTAGTGGTCACTGCACAGGGCGCCGCCATCTTGTCTACTTGGGGCTCACAGGGTGCTGTATAGGGAGGTAGTGGTCACTGCACAGGGCGCCGCCATCTTGTGTACTTGGGGCTCACAGGATGCTGTATAGGGAGGTAGCGGTCACTGCACAGGGCGCCGCCATCTTGTCTACTTGGGGTCACATGATGCTGTATGGGGAGGTAGCGGTCACTGCACAGGGCGCAGCCATCTTGTCTACTTGGGGCTCACAGGATGCTGTATAGGGAAGTAGTGGTCACTGCACAGGGCGCCGCCATCTTGTCTGCTTGGGGCTCACAGGACGCTGTATAGGGAGGTAGTGGTCACTGCACAGGGCGCCGCCATCTTGTCTACTTGGGGCTCACAGGATGCTGTATGGGGATGTAGTGGTCACTGCACAGGGCGCCGCCATCTTGTCTACTTGGGGCTCACAGGACGCTGTATAGGGAGGTAGTGGTCACTGCACAGGGCGCCGCCATCTTGTCTACTTGGGGCTCACAGGATGCTGTATGGGGAGGTGGCGGTCACTGCACAGGGCGCGCCGCCATCTTGTCTACTTGGGGCTCACAGGATGCTGTATGGGGAGGTAGTGGTCACCACACAGGGCGCCGCCATCTTGTCTAGTTGGGGCTCACAGGATGCTGTATGGGGAGGTGGCGGTCACTGCACAGGGCGCGCCGCCATCTTGTCTACTTGGGGCTCACAGGACGCTGTATAGGGAGGTAGTGGTCACCACACAGGGCGCCGCCATCTTGTCTACTTGGGGCTCACAGGATGCTGTATAGGGAGGTAGTGGTCACCACACAGGGCGCCGCCATCTTGTCTACTTGGGGCTCACAGGATGCTGTATGGGGAGGTGGCGGTCACTGCACAGGGCGCGCCGCCATCTTGTCTACTTGGGGCTCACAGGACGCTGTATAGGGAGGTAGTGGTCACTACACAGGGCGCCGCCATCTTGTCTAGTTGGGGCTCACAGGATGCTGTATGGGGAGGTAGTGGTCACCACACAGGGCGCCGCCATCTTATCTGCTGTGGGGGTCTAGATATGTGGGGGAGGGGGATAGGGGGTCCACTGGCAATTTTGAAAGAAAGGGTGTTACATGTCTCTGTCACGTATACTCATAACGTCCGCTGTTAAATTAATAAGTTATAACAGGCCATCCCATGTTGATTTTAGTTAGTGTCTATGTCCCATGTAACTAACCTAGGCCCATGTTGGATATAAGAAAATGCCGCGTCGCCATGGTCTGTTTAGTGGTCCAAGTCCGTCACTGTAGTGGTGGTAGGGGTTGCATACCATGTCATGATCCACCATGCCTATAGTCATGTGCCGTCACCATGGTGATATCACAGTACAGGGGCTTCACACATGTTTCACCAGACCTAGTTATGTGCCGTCACCATGGTGATATCACAGTACAGGGGCTTCACACATGTTTCACCAGACCTAGTTATGTGCCGTCACCATGGTGATATCACAGTACAGGGGCTTCACACATGTTTCACCATACCTAGTTATGTGCCGTCACCATGGTGATATCACAGTACAGGGGCTTCACACATGTTTCACCAGACCTAGTTATGTGCCGTCACCATGGTGATATCACAGTACAGGGGCTTCACACATGTTTCACCAGACCTAGTTATGTGCCGTCACCATGGTGATATCACAGTACAGGGGCTTCACACATGTTTCACCATACCTAGTTATGTGCCGTCACCATGGTGATATCACAGTACAGGGGCTTCACACATGTTTCACCATACCTAGTTATGTGCCGTCACCATGGTGGTATCACAGTACAGGGGCTTCACACATGTTTCACCAGACCTAGTTATGTGCCGTCACCATGGTGGTATCACAGTACAGGGGCTTCACACATGTTTCACCAGACCTAGTTATGTGCCGTCACCATGGTGGTATCACAGTACAGGGGCTTCACACATGTTTCACCATACCTAGTTATGTGCCGTCACCATGGTGGTATCACAGTACAGGGGCTTCACACATGTTTCACCATACCTAGTTATGTGCCGTCACCATGGTGGTATCACAGTACAGGGGCTTCACACATGTTTCACCAGGGTTATGTCAGTTCCTTTTTACTACCAAACACGAACATATCAAATCAGCATCATACATGTACCGCCAGCCCGCAACTCATCTCTCCCTCACTGACCCTGCCAGTCTGTGTAGCTATGTCTGTCTGCTTATATTCCTTTAAGTTTGGATGTCCCTGCCACTCTCTGGCAACCCCCATTCCTTCTGGAATACTGCCGCTACTCCACCCATTAAAAATGAGAGGGGGGTAGACCCCTAAATTCGACATAGCGACATGGCCTTTTCTTAAAATCGACATGCGACATGGGGGTTAGTGACATGTGACAAGTGGTTTAAAAAATGAGTAACATGTGACATGGCCATTTCTTAAAATCGACATGGGGCATGATTATTATTAAGCGACATAGACATGTGACATGGTCATTTCTTAGAATTCACATGCGACATTGGGACCCCCCCTCCCCATTTATTCCCCCAATAAGGCCAAGTCCAACAATTAGTGGGTGATAATTGAAGTGTACAACTGGCGTCTACATGGACCGTGACAAGATGGTGTGGAGAGGCACTGGGACTTTGATACAAGCACAGGTTTTAACAAGACCTCAGCTTGGCGAGTGAGGAGGCTATACAGGGTATACATAGGAAGGTGTGCAACTAAAAGTCCGCACCTATCCTTGGACCTGACATATAGACTCTGCATACCAGTAGTGTCCACAGCAGTCCCTAGGTGGTGCCATTGTACACCCTAGGTTCTTTCATTGGAACTACTGGTATGGAGAGTCTAGGTCACGTCCAAGGATAGGTGCGGACTTTTAGTTGCACACCTTCCTATGTATACCCTGTATAGCCTCCTCACTCGCCAAGCTGAGGTCTTGTTAAAACCTGTGGATACAAGAGATAGACTTCATGCTTCCCACCGTGAGGTAGCTGTTTGTCCTTAATGCAGGGTGATTTCAACAAGGGGGGTGTATAGCAGCTGGGCATCTCAGGGGCAAACACCTTGTATTTAAACGTACCGACCGAGACGCCAGCCCCAGGCGCCAACTCCCCATCCCTACCCCTATCTCCCCTCAGTCACCCCACCCCCACCCCAAGGGCGGAGTGCCTGGAGGAGGAGGGGTGGGGGTGAATGGGGTCGGCTATACCCTGCCTGCTCTCACACAGGAGGACATGGCCTCCCCCACCTGGAGGACACGCACCCCCCCCCCCCTACTGATCAATGCTCACATCGACCCTGCAAAGATTGTCAACTCTTTACCCTGGAGAAGCATGTTCTTGGACTTTGTTGTGGCGTTAAATAAATATTCTTGCCATTTCAGTTCAGTTCAGTTAGATTCTATTTATTTTCAGTAACATGTCCCAGACAGAACATTGTTGATGTTGCCAATGATAGAAATGCGTTACGTATTGGAATGCTATCAAACATGCATCAAAATATTTTTATATTATATGGAATCTAGATCTAGACTTGGTCTTTAATAGTGTAGATACCAGGCTAAACATTCATTTACCAGGCTAAACATTCACATCACGAACATGCATGGTACTTTCTCAACCTGATGTTATAGTGTGAAGGGTACTTAAAAAGACAGGATACTGCTCTAATTTTGGGTTTGAGCTATTTTCAGCTAAAACGAGTAAAGCACTTATATAATTACACAGCGTGGTGGGTATCTGCCTTTCAAGAAATAGAGGTATCACAAAAACACTGTCTGATGATTGCTGACAACAGCCATATTATGCTACTTCGCTACAGCAATGATGCAGCAGCATTAATAATGCATGTAGTATATATCCTCGTTTGATTATGTCCCTTTTTATGAGTCCCTCCTTACTAATATTACAGCTATCAATATTCTGTATGTCAAACGGTTGCCTGGCTTGCGCTGCCCTACGGAAGTTATATAATTAAATACATATATTATATTAGCCTATAGGGGCTGCTTAGCAATATGCATATGTTTTCTAAGTTTGCCAATTCAGCCTATACAACCACCCTCTAGTGCACACACACAGAAAAGTGAGAGTCATTGTCGCTAAAACTACCCTCACCTGAGGGTCAGGCAGTGCCTGACCCTCAGGTGAGGGTAGTTTTAGCGACAATGACTCTCACTTTTCTGAGGGTGCAGGCACACCACCTCTGTAACTTTTTCATAGTCCTGTCATTGTGAGATTTGAAAGCCCTCTCTAGCACTGTTCACTATTACTATGTAGGGGGCGATATAACTCCAATCATACAGGGAGGAGTTGTAATGGTTTGGAGGGGCTTGTTGGACACTATTGCTAGCATCTATGGGTGCCCCATCCGACTGGCGGATGGTGGCACTGTGGTGACGTCATCATGCAATGGCTTTTTCATCAGTGACAAACAAATGCCATTGCACTTTTTTTGCAATGACCTTTGCATGTTGCAGACAGAAGTGAACAAAGTGACAAGAATAAGTTGATGGGTTGTACCCTACTGATGGCCGTCTGTGCAGTATAAAACAACATGAGGGAGAAATAATGGAATGTCAATGTGCTGAAGTGTAAGGGAGTGGTCATTTTTTAACAACAGGGGGGGTTGGTAGATTTTCGCGCGAGCGGGTCTAAATTTTTTGGTCCCCTCCATGGGAGGGGTCGAAACTTTTTTGGTCCCCCCCTCAGGCAAGTTGAAATTGAGCGCGGCCGACCCCTTTGAACTATAGTAACGCGCGGGCTTTTTCGCTAAAAAGGGGTGCAATTTTTTTGGTCCCCCCCCTTCAAGGGGTCCAAATTTTTTTGGTCCCCCCAAATCCAACAACCCCCCCCTGTTGTTAAAAAATGACCACTCCCTAATGTAAAAATGCTGGAACACCTGCAAGGTGTCGTCCCCGGGGGGTTAGTTAACCCTTTAAGGTTGGCATGTTGCCTTAAATAAATGGTTGTCGTCATAACCCACCAACATGGCATTGGTGCATCATGCCGACCCCTCAGTAACTCCGTAGGCTCGGTACGATGCAGGAATTCAGCACTGACGATCTACTCACCAAGGCTGTAATCATGCATCATAACGACAAAGGGCATAGCACATAGATACATCACACCGGCCTGAAAGGTATAACTAAATATGACTGTTTTAGATGGGTTAAAAACAGACGTGTTGTTTATACAGGTGGTTATATGGAGCAGCTAGTCGGACAGCTGATACTGCTGGATAGGGGGCGTGGCAGGAGTGAGTAATGTGGGGATTTTTATTAGTGCCACCTGTTCTTAGTATAGACCTAGGTACATATAAAGGGATCAATACCAATATATGTGTGTGTATTCATAACTGCATGAGGTAGACCTATGAGCCAAAGGAGAAAATGGGACAGTTGCCAAATTGCGTACATTTTCGAGAATCGTGTAACTCAAAGACAACCTCTAGTTTTTATATACTACATGTAGTCTACTATGTTTAAAAGGTTAGGAAACGAATGACCTGAAAATATGCCCTTCTTCTTATACTACTTACTATACCTTCTGTGTACCTTAATAAAATCCCACTCTCTACAAACTACGACAGGCAGATACCCCCCCCCCCCCCTGAAATGACTACGACCGGCGCATATATAAAATGCTTACACAAACTTCACTTCACTGCAATATTTCACTTTCAGTATGGCCTTAAACTAATTGCATTACAGGCCGGCGAATTCGGAAGGGTGCTATATTTCCTGCACGGCTTATAAACAATAGACTGGCATGTCTATTGAGTCACAAAATATAATATGGCTTCATCCTTCACAAGAAAAACATTTAGACCAAATGATATATGGTGGCCATCGCCAATGGCAGCATTTATGGCATAGGGGGCCTATATAATATGTCCCCGCCCGTAAAACAATATCTAAAAGCCCAGACGGTATGGCCACCCAAAGCCCATTTCAATGTAACATTATCTGGTGTCTTTCCTGTAAATGTTTCTTCTTATCATATTTCCAGATTCCTCCCTTTTCTCCCAGTACTCGACAAGGCGCATCAATTCCTTATCGGCGGACACAAAGCCTTCACTTCCGGCGGAAGTCATACCAAAACGAGGCCACTTCCGGCATTTCTCCGGAAGTCATGTGACCCCAGCCGTCGTCCATCTTTGTCGGCGGGCTCCCGCTGAAATCCGTTGTCGTGATAACGCTATCTCCATGGTAACCACGCGATGCATCACGGGAAGAGGGCACGCAGACCGCAGCGGCACGTAGCGGCGACTGGGGGAAGCTCCTTTTGTGACGGCCCGATTCAATCGTAGACAGGGGCCCACGTGAAACTGTAATGGGGGGGGGGTGACCAATCCTTGGGGACTGAGTCTTTCTATAACAGAATAGCCTGGTGGAGGCTGACCTCTGCACTGCAGCAGGTAGTGTGAGGGAACTGACCCTTGTACAGCACCACTACACCCCCAGCATGGGTAGGCTTCTCTATGGAACATTAAATGGCTGATCCCCCTCACTATAAATTACTCCTTCACAGGATGTACTCACGATACCTATACGCCTATCTATATGTGAGATGGTTATCCACTTGGCAACAAGTAAACTCTTCACAATAGGAAACCTCTCAGGAAAACGTCCCTAGAATGCAAATGCCCAACACTCTACTGTACTATGTAGCTCCAGTTACGAAGAATCGCCTTAATTTAATGATCTGATGACACATACATGACCTTTTGGTATCTGTTTAAAGCCAATACATCATAAATGTGTTTTATAATGTCCCCTAACTAATGGAGGGGGTTACCACAAGGGTTTGGAGAGTATCAAGCTGTACAGCCATTGGGTGTAATTGGATCAATTGCATTTAATGATAAAACTAAATACCGATCATACCGGGTAACATTTAACGCGGCAAAAAATTACATACTGCAGCACCACCAATGGGATGCTGCATAACTAACCATCATCTTAAAATCCGCCATTTTCTCTTGTCCGCGGCCCTAAACAACACGGGTAGGACTGAATATTTATATTTTCCCACCCACCCACAACCTTTACCCTTATAAACACATATGTAAGGGAAGTGGTTACCACCCCCTTCTGCGCACCGAACCGACCCAGTAACGTACGGCGCGGTCAGATTGTCAGACGGGGAAGTAGCTCAGTTGGTAGAGCAGCAGGTTACGTGATCTGAGGGTCGTGGGTTCGAGTCCCGCTTTCTCCAGATGATTTTTCTGCGACCGTTACACTGGTGGAGAAAGCGAGCGCACTCGCTGGTACGGTTGAGTTAGATGGTTGGAGCATCCCAACTTGCTGGGGATTGGCCACCTGCTGGCGGTTGGTAGTTGGAGGAGCAGGTAGTGAAGAGTTGGTTCCCAGTACAGGCAGTTGGAGTTCAGCATGGAGTCCAGTCAACAAATTGGCTGGATCGGTTCGGCGCTGTGAGCTTCTATCATTGGCTGCTACGGGTACATGATAGAAGCTGGGGGAGCTGTGTAAGGGAAGTGGTTATCACCCCCTTCTGCGCACCGAACCGACCCAGTAACGTACGGCGCGGTCAGATTGTCAGACGGGGAAGTAGCTCAGTTGGTAGAGCAGCAGGTTACGTGATCTGAGGGTCGTGGGTTCGAGTCCCGCTTTCTCCAGATGATTTTTCCGCGACCGTTACACATATATAAATAATGTGCTTACAAATAGGCACCATAGAGTAGTGGACTGCTTCAAAACGTTTGTTGACATTGCATTGTTTAAATTGTCTCATTTGCATTGTTTAAATTGTCTCATTTAAATTGTCTAATTTAGATTGTCTCATTTAAATTGTCTAGTTTAGATTGTCTCATTTAAACTAGTTAGACATATATCTACTACCTCCTAGGAATTACCTGTAACTGTATGACATGTAAAACTTCTCACAGGATAAAATCCCATTATATAAACTCGGTCTTGTTGTTCATTACTGCATTCAGTCACAACAGACAGAGCTGCCTGCTTGTTGGGTATAGATGTGTCCTGTGTAGATTTGCTCTAGAGAAGATTCACATAGGGTCAGCGAACATACCATGAGTCAGACACTTGAATTGTAGTTTTTTACAATGAACTCTTTATTTGCTCTTTGTTGGTAGATACATTGTACTATTATTCACACATCATACGGCTTTAATGATATGGTTGAGTCCATAAGAAGCCAAGTGTCCGACTGTGATTTGGTGTTGGCTGTGGGGTGGTGTTGGCTGGGGGTGGCTGTGGGTTGGATGGTGTTGGGTAGGGTGGTGTGGGGTGGTATTGGCTGTGGGTGGTGTGGGGTGGTGTGGGGTGGGGTGGTGTGGTGTGGGGTGGTGTGGTGTGGTGTGGGGTGGTGGTGTGTGGTGTGGGGTGGTGTGGGGTGGTGTGGTGTGGGGTGGTGTGGGGTGGTGTGGTGTGGGGTGGTGTGGGGTGGTGTGGGGTGGGATGGGTTGGTGTGGGGTGGGATGGGTTGGTGTGGGGTGGGATGGGGTGGTGTGGGGTGGGGTGGGGTGGTGTAGGCTGTGGGTGGTGTTGGCTGTGTGTGGTGTTGGCTGTGTGTGGTGTTGGCGTGTGTGGTGTTGGCTGTGTGTGGTGTTGGCTGTGTATGGTGTTGGCTGTGGGTGGTGTGGTGTAGGCTGTGTGTGGTGTTGGCTGTGTGTGGTGTTGGCTGTGTGTGGTGTTGGCTGTGTGTGGTGTTGGCGTGTGTGGTGTAGGCTGTGGGTGGTGTTGGCTGTGTGTGGTGTTGGCTGTGTGTGGTGTTGGCGTGTGTGGTGTTGGCTGTGTGTGGTGTTGGCTGTGTATGGTGTTGGCTGTGGGTGGTGTGGTGTAGGCTGTGTGTGGTGTTGGCTGTGTGTGGTGTTGGCTGTGTGTGGTGTTGGCTGTGTGTGGTGTTGGCTGTGTGTGGTGTTGGCTGTGTGTGGTGTTGGCTGTGGGTGGTGTGGTGTAGGCTGTGTGTGGTGTTGGCTGTGTGTGGTGTAGGCTGTGTGTGGTGTTGGCTGTGTGTGGTGTTGGCTGTGTGTGGTGTTGGCTGTGTGTGGTGTTGGCTGTGGGTGGTGTTGGCTGTGTGTGGTGTTGGCTGTGTGTGGTGTTGGCTGTGTGTGGTGTTGGCTGTGTATGGTGTTGGCTGTGGGTGGTGTTGGCTGTGGGGGTGTGGGGTGGTGTGGTGTGGTGTGGTGTAGGGTGGTGTTGGCTGTGGGGGGTGTCGGGTGGTGTGGTGTGGTGTGGTGTAGGGTGGTGTTGGCTGTGGGGGGTGTGGGGTGGTGTGGTGTGGGGTGGTGTGGTGTGGGGTGGTGTGGTGTGGTGTGGTGTGGTGTGGGGTGGTGTTGGGTGGTGTTGGCTGTGGGGGGTGTCGGGTGGTGTGGTGTGGTGTGGGGTGGTGTTGGGTGGTGTTGGCTGTGGGGGGTGTCGGGTGGTGTGGTGTGGGGAGGTGTGGGGTGGTGTGGTGTGGGGTGGCTGTGGGTTGGTGTGGGTGGTTTGGTGTGTGGTGTGGGGTGGTGTGGGATGGTGTGTTGTGTAGGGTGGTGTTGGCTGGGTGTGGCTGTGGGTTGGATGGTGTTGGGTAGGGTGGTGTAGGCTGTGGGTGGTGTTGGCTGTGTGTGGTGTAGGCTGTGTGTGGTGTAAAGGTGCCCTGTTTACCACCACCCGTACACCCTACATTGTTTGGGCCGCTGTAATAACGCCCAATTTGCTCTTGTAATAGGATTCAGTGGGTGGCGGCCGGTACCGGCTATCAGACGGCGCTAGGCCGGGCAAGCCTCCGATAAAACCCGGTCTCACCCCCCCCCCCCTCCTCCCCCTCACCACCCCCTGCCAATTCTCCCTCCACATAACCCCCACCCCTGCACCTCTACCCATACAAACTGGAACTGCTCTCAACTGCTCTACTGCTGTAACCTCCCTACCTATATACGGCCTAACGCCCCACTCTGCTGCCCTACAGTGCTGTCCAGAATCTCCCGTCCCCTCACGATTCTATATAGGCATACCCCTATAGCATCCACCCTGTCCGACCCATTTAGCCATTAAAGGGCCGAATCTTGCTTTAATGTGCTATGCCGCCATGAATGCATTATATCCACTCTTCAGGGGTGTATCAACTCTGTAAGGTCAGCATGAAACATGAATGCAACCTTGGCGAGCTACTCGCCAGGGCTGCATTCACGCATCATGGCGACAAATGGACATTAATTGAAGCATTATGTGGCCCTTAACGGACTAACATCGTGCAGAACGGTAGCAGCAGCAACAGCAGATATTGGATAATTTGCCAACTCGTATAAAAGATAAGAGGACTTATTGCTACTTGAGAGGGGACGGTCTTATCAGTAGTCGAAACCACTGACCCATCCATCAGACCCGATTGTCATGGCAACCGATGTCAACGCCAAATGAATTTGAACATTGATTCATTACTGACGATATGACAACCATCTATCTTTTAGTGAGGCGGGGGGGGGGGGGGGGGGTGAGTGGGGAGCTACCCACCAGTGGCCTGCCACCCCCTGCAGCCACCCATCCCCTCTGACTCCTCCTACCGACCCTACGACGGCCAGGGGCAGGCTGGATATACGTTGACGTCTGTCATGTATTGCTGCGTCATCTACAACATCCCCATCCTCCGTCAGCAGACGACATTCACACCACAAAGTACCCAGACGAACGGACAGCGTGGACATGGAGGAGGCCATCCTTGATGTCCACTTCTTAATTTTGATTTCTTCACCTTGCGACTAGGAATCAAGAGGTAGACCTACGTGGAGGCACACATCAGATATAAGGCCCCATGCAGGACTACAACAAGAATACTTGATGGTTGGCACAAGTGGTAGATGGAGGTGTACTTCAGCAATTCAAACCATTATCATCACCTGTCCAAGGAACATGGCGATACTCAAGAGCTATGCACTACGGTTAATGCACTATAGTTAATGCACTATAGTTAATGCACTGTAGTTAATGCACTATAGTTAATGCACTATAGTTAATGCACTATAGTTAATGCACTATGGTTAATGCATAACGGTGTCCTTTTGTCTTCTTGGTGACACAACCCTTTGCGCATGCTCTGTCGTCGCCTCGTGTGACGTCACTTTTAGTTGTGGCCACGCTCGCAGGTGGCGCCACTGCGCGTCTCCTGTAGTTACCCGGATGTAATGGAGCGTTTAACGATCACAGCGCCCCACGCGGACGGCGTCTTCATTACCGACGCGCCCCCTGGCGAGAGACTCCGCTTGTTGCTGCAACATTCCTCCCTCCCGCCTCCCTAGCTGGAGAGCGGGAGAGAAGGGCGTCTTCAAAAGGCGCCGCGGTATGGCGCCACCCGTCAAAATGGACACAGTTTGCTGTTACAAACGGAACCAGCGTCAGCCGACCGTGAAGCCACCTTAAGGAAGGTGCTGGAGGACGGCTGGCAGTCTGTATCACGTGATTGGAGTTGATTTCAGAGTGGGGGCCTGCTTGCCTGCCGGGCTCATAATATGAGGCTCGCATTCAACAAGCACAGAAGGGGTCCATTCCCCATCTGCCCGCCCTCCCACACTCCTCCCCAAAACCCGCCCACCCACGTCCGATTTCACACCGCACAGCCCGCCAATGGCGCAATCTGATATCATTTCTGCAGGAGCAAACGGCGAACATTACAGGCCACCGGGGGCTGGATTAAAGGCACAGGCCCGCCTAGGTACTGGAGGAAGAGATGAGGCGGTATTTGAAGGAGAGGGTATTGTTTGTTGTGCCATCCACAAATTACATCCTCCCCGCCTGGAGGTAAAAGAATCAGACTGCCCCCGCCCACTGGACATAATCACTGTGTACGGGTCATTTAAACATGGTACCTGAAGCATAGCCAGCGCTTACCCCGCCGTGTTATTATCGTAATATATCTAAAGG
The DNA here is from genome assembly GCA_947462335.1 of Harmothoe impar. Classification (NCBI taxonomy): domain Eukaryota; kingdom Metazoa; phylum Annelida; class Polychaeta; order Phyllodocida; family Polynoidae; genus Harmothoe; species Harmothoe impar. Next base: position 62,869,044 of record OX381715.1, on the reverse strand, counting down.
GGTTGGGGGGTGTCTGTGTGAACATAGTCATGTATAGGGGTATCTACAAGCAGATAAACTCTCCATTCATATAGGAAATGTCTGCAGTTGCTTGATTCTTTCATCTGGAATAATCTTTAAAAGTCTTATGTTTAGTGTTATTTGAGTGTGTTTTTTATTACAGGTACTAAGTCTAATACAATATAGTAAATAAGTAAACAAAGTGACTTTATGATGACTCTGAAAGGGGAAATGACCTTGAATGCCTTTAGGAAGTAATGGGTATTCATTCCCTGGGTGCATACCTTCCTCTTTCATTGGATTTGAACTTCAAAGACTGCACCCATATGTACATATAGATTATCTCTACCTTTTTGTTAATTTCAAACAGGGAGCTATAATGCACCAATACCTTTGAAACAGTCAAGCACGTATTCGTGCTCATACCCTCTTCTATATATATGAAAACAAAATATCAACGGGTGCAAATTGTATACATATGATACTAATATAATGAAAGATATGGCAAGACGATAATACATGTATACCCTCCTCTATATTGTGTTTGGAGATAGGTGTGTATCTAAATGTGGCGGGCAGGTGAGGGAGCTGTGTCTGACAAGGCGCCAGGTGTGGGTAACTTCATCACCTGATGTGACCTGGATGGGGAACAAAACCAATGAAATACCAGGATAAAAAACACACTCCAATATCAGCATGCATGTATACATGTATGGCACACAGGTGCCGCCGACAGCTGTACACAGGGAAGTAGGTCAATGTCGCCCTGGAGTTTATGAATGTGTCACCACCAGCAGGGTATGCGGGCTGCTTAATAATGTTAACACCATTGTGAGGCAGTAGTGACGATGTGATTCATTCTCTGCTTTTCTGACTCTCATTTGCTTTCTATTTCTCCCTGGCTTTCCCAACCTGTCTCTGTCCCTATATATCCGTCTCTGGGTATCTATGCTTGTCTCTGTCTCTGGTTGTCTATGCATGTCTCTGCCTCGATTTCCTGTCCATGCGTCTGTCTGTCTGGCCCTATCTGTCTCTGCCTCTCTGACCCCTCTCTCTCATCATAGGCTCTCTCCCCGTGTATGAGAAAATAATACCATCTATCCTTATATAATATCAATCATCATCCATTCTCTCAACCCCTCTGTCCATGTGTAAGTTACATAGTCTGAAAATGTAGGTAGGGTAGTTAGGATTTTTTTCCTTTTTTTTTAAATCTGGCCTGAAAAGTAGCCAAAAATTGACTCACAAACTTCAGCACCGACTCGCTGACAATAGCGTTGACTCGTGGACTATCAAATCTTCTCTGAAATAGCCAAAAAATTACTTGAACTATAAATATTTTTTCAAAGTTGGATAACAGTTTATAAGGTCAGCCCTCTTTTGCTAGGTAGGGTAAAAAATTGACTCATGAACTTCAGCGCCAACTCGCTGACAATGGCGTTGACTTGTGGACTATCAAATTGACTCTGAAATAGCCCAAAAATTACTTGAAATTTTCACTTTTTTTTTCAAAATTGGATAAAAGTTTCTAGGGTCGGCCCTGTCTTGCTAGGTAGGATCGCGTAACCTGAAACACACTCTTTTCACACTTTCTATCCACTTCCAAGGCTCATATAGCCATCACCAGCCGTGAGAGGGGGAGGGGACTCCCTGCCTAAGCTCCTAATGAAATACGACCGACTCTTCAAGCACAGGCCCTACCTTATACACACGAGTCACTGGGGCCTTGTCCCAATCGACAAATTGGTCAGCCGGCGGCCACAGTAAACATAAAGCGGGTGGAGGTGAGAGTGTACAAGTGCATCCAGTAAAAATATCAGAGTCAGAACAACTCTCTTCCAGAGTCAGGGAAGCTCTACCATTGACTACTTGACTCTCCCATTCATGGTCTGACCACAGCTGATTCTCTTTCACGACTGTTATCTTCCACATAGTCCAGCCTTGCCAGACTTCAGAAGGAGAGTCCAGCATTGCCAGACTCTTATTACCAATGCGGGACTCTGCCAAGCATTGTCTGACTCTCCTTGAAATGACTGACACCAGAAGGAAAGGAGGACATAGGGAGTCTGACTGACTCCTATGTTTGCCTGGGAGTGGGGGAAGACGTGGACTGACCAGTACAAGCGGCCAATGCGCTGATGGCCACTAGAAGCAGTATAGGGCTGTGTCTCATGAGATCGGGCCAATTGAAACGTCTTTGACCGGGTGCCAGCTTTGACCGGGTGCCAGCTTCCAGCCACCATGAAAAAAATATTTAAGAAAAATAAATTTGATCTTTGATACATTTTCTTCTTTTAAGGGATAAAATGTGGATCAACAAGGGAAAAGGGACCTCCGCGGGGGATTTTTAGTACCAACTTTGGCCACCAGGGAGCTCCATATAGCCAACAATGTTCAAAATATCATAAAAATTGTTCTATACTACTTTTTGATGGAGAATACAATAAGCTACTTTAGAAAATTCCAACTCTAGTGAAAACCTTCCATATTTGGAATGTAAAAAGAACGTTTTTGGGCCTAAATTGATGTTTTTGCACTTCTTGGTTGCCATGGAAACATGATTTTCATTCTAAATTGAGTTTTTCAATAAATTAATGATTACAGGCCCCACAAAGATTTCTATGCTGAAAACAGAATGTAAATCCCATTTTAAGATCAAAAGCTGTGACCAAATGTTTGAAAAAGTTTGGATATTTGGGAATTTCCATAATTATGCTAATTAGATAGAGATATCTCTTAAAGAAAGTAAGATAGAGCTTATTGGCATTTGAGATTGGACAGTGCCCACACATATTCGAGGAGCCAGTTCTCAAAAACTAGAAGCGGTACCTGCTAATGAAATATATCACTGGAAAGCTGATGACCTTAATTTTATTATTGAGTTTAACCTTTGGAGGACCCTTTTCCCTCGACTGTCCACAAATAAAGAAAATGGCGGTGGTTGTATCTTCATATATGGCTTTGCCTGCCCTAAATAAACTGGGTGATCACCTGATGAAGCCTAATTCTGGCGAAACGTTGTGATCTGATTTCTAAAAATAAACTGGCCAACATGTATACTTCACTTCATTCGTTGTGGTTGTGTTGATCATCTTGAGATATAGATTTGGGAATAAACTGTTTTATCTCAGTCGGCCAAAGCTGGCACCCGGTCAAAGATGTCACCCGGTCAAAGCTGGCACCCGGTCAAAGACGTCACCCGGTCAAAGCTGGCACCCAGTCAAAGACGTTTCAATTGGCCTGATCCCGTGAGACACAGCCCTAGGTGCACAGACGCAAGGAGCTGTGCACCCACACTGGAGACTACACTCTCCACAGATAGATTGCCTACAATAAACATAGACAGAACTTCATCATATTACCTCTTGGTCCATAGATATAGCTATTGTGTCTACTTGCATTCATTAGAACAAGCAATGTGGATGCAAAAGCACTGTTGTGGAGGGTTTATAGATGAAACGTTACATATCGAGCCAGTCATATCTAGCCAGTCATATCTACGATACAATCTTAATGTCATTTGGTTGCACGGTGGATGTCTCAGCTGCCAAGGTACAAGGTTATTAGTAGGCATTGTGTTATTGTTGTTCCTAAAGGGATTCAGTATTGGCCATTATAGTTAGCTGAGATTTGTGGGATATGCTTGAGAATTATGGGCTACATAATATGGATCAACACTGAGTGAGCATGGGCGCGTTACCGTTACTCATGATCAGCTACGACCCTTAGAACCCAAACCATTATTGTGTCATATTCTATATTATACCAATGACTCTGGGCTCTGCTATGACTATTTGTGTTGAGTTGCTCACGAGTCTATATGGCTCAAACTCCTGACTTATGTTGTTTTAGGATAGAGGGAGGACAAATCAGAAAGTTCTTAATATGTTTAAAGAAGTTTAGTATATTGAAAGGTATATATCTTGGCTCCTTGGAACACTTTTTGATACATTTCTAACCCTAGCGGTTCAGTTTTTATCGCCTCATTAAGTTTATTGTCCTTTTTTCAGGTGACTCCGTGACCAAAAATCCATAATCATGAACATTATGTTTTAAATACATCACAGCAACTAATAATCTTGTTTACAAGCTGGGCCAACATATATCTTGAATTATACCAAGAATGGAAATCCTCTGAGTAATAGTTTTTGAGATACAGCCCGATGAATTTTGAACATTTATCAGAAATATGAACATTTCAACTACATACTCTCAACTTTACCCTAGTTTCCTCAAAATGGTCCCATTATTGGTTAGATTCACTCTACAGTGTCCTGATCATGTGTACTTTAAGAAATATGAAGCATCGTGATATCTGGCTGGACCAAATTTGCACAGTATAGGCCTAAAGTACCCCTATTAACCTATTTTACGTCACGGAGTCACCCGGGTGACTCCGTGACGGAAATAATTTCTTGTATAAATGAGCATAAAAATGGTGGATTTTTGCATTAGAACATTAGAGGGAGTGGGTAGGACACAGGAAAACCAGAGATCACTTAGATATATTGGGTATTAACAATTCTATGAAGGTTTAAATTTTCATCAGGGTGGCTGGTGACTCCGTGACCAATATTCCGGGTGACTCCGTGACAGAAAATATGTATCCCAATAGACATATGCTCCTGGAGGCAAGATTATTGGATATTTTTCAAAATTTCTTTTTTCCAGCAGAAGACACAACAGTTACCTCACAATCTGGGATACAATAGAGACTGTGTGGATCTTCTTTATTTTCTATATAGAGGTATCAACCTGAAATGACATTTGAATATTTTGCTGACAAAACACACTTAAATGACTGTGGAGAAAAAATTACGGAACATATCTAGTGAAATCCTCGTGAATCAATTGACTATACCATAGACCCAATAGAAAATGATATTAGGAATAAGCTGTTACTGCCTCAGTACACATGGGAGACATGTAAAACATGACATTTTTAGCGTTTTTGACGTTTTTAGGGGTTTTTGGGCCTTTGGAGGGCCAGAAAATTGAAAATATTGGGCCAATATACCAAAAATTGAGATTTCCCGAATTATTAGCATGTTTTTTCACATATACCAAAAATTTGAATAAATTGGTGCAAAACTGGTTATTCTGTAGGGGTATAAGCCTGAAAAGGGCCAGAAATAGCCAAAACAACATAAGTGGGGAGTTTATGCCATATACCCTCTACTCACCTCAGCCAGAGCCAAAGCAAGTGCTCGCTGCACTGAGTGAGCATGACTGAGCTAGTGGAAAGTGGGCCCAGGGAGGGAAGCTGTCAGCCCTTAATAGGGATGCCATATCAATGCCACTGAGAGCTGCTCATGGACAATGGGAGCACTAAGAGCTGCTCACTCTCCCCAGGGTGTGTATATAAGATCCACGTGTAGGCAATCAGTTCACCTGGTGATAGAGATAACGCCAGGTGGCAGCCTGACATGCACAGGCTATGTATACACATGTCTGTAATACCTGACTTGGTGCTTGCTACTGAGATGGAGCCATACCCACTGGGCACAGAACATTGAATCAACATTGATAAATGGTTGTCAATGTTGATTCAATGTTGAATTAATGTTGATTCAACATTGGACTGAATTTTGTGCCCACTGGGTACCAGCTCAGGTACAGTCCATACACCTACCGGCAGCCATATTGTTCATTGTTCAGCTACCCGGAAGTGACATCACTTACACTGGCCTTCTGTGCAAACCTCTTGCATTGACACTGCAGAGTACAAGGCTTTTCCAATCTTTGTCCCAACACTGGCGACCGCGGTAGACTCAAATGCGGGACTATAAGGCACCTGGCAGTTGATAGCAGCACCACTTGTGCTAAGTTGAAAACCTTCAGTACAGGCCCCTGGCTACTAGGTAGAGCAGCTAACAGGGGGTTATGACATCACAGGGCAGGCCACTATTGCTTCTGTCTGAAGTGGTTCCCAGGACTTAGCCCTTCAGTGAGTAGGCCTAGTTACCGAGGGTCAATGCTATTCACATGTCTTCAGGGTACCACACAGACTGAAGCAATCACTATCCTGACTTAGGCCCCATCTAGAGGCAATCAAAGGAAGCACCGGTTGGACATGGCCGCACCCATGGCCTAACCCCTAGGAGCCCTATACAGCCTTACTACCTAAGACTACTGGTATATCTGCCTGCGGCGAGCAGCACCATACTTTATAAATTTATTTTTACGTTGCTTAAAAAAAAGGTTGATTTATAGAGCAGTAATCCGGAAGTTGGTCTTCAAAAATAATACTCAGTTAGTCCCCCAACGGAAACTGTAGCTTAGATATCTTTAAGAACAAGATTCGTTTTTTCCATGGTCCAAAGAGTACATGTTTCGTACATAAGCTCTAGCGTTTAACTTTAACAGTTTCTTATTCATCACAGCGATGATGACATGGTGGGTACGTATAATATTAAGGCATAAAAAAAAGGGCGTAATAAACTGTGGATGGTAGTGAGGAGGATTGAGAGCAGGGGGGGGGGGTGCATGGTAGAATGAGGAGGAGGAGGAGGGTGGGTCCCTAAGGGAGCTCCACTATCCTACCTCTACCCACATACAACAATATGAGGAGCAATCCGCCCCTCGATAGCATCAGCACCCCCTACTCCATGCTACCCAGATCGCCGCTCTTCACAGGGAGATTATCTTTTGTTCCCAGGGATTATCCCCTCCCCTCTGCCGATGGGGAGGCTGTGATAAGCCCCCTCTGGTGGGGGGAGGGGGTATCTTAGCACCACTTTGGTGGGCGTTGTTACGGGCCGATGATCAAAGGCCCACAGGAGGGCCGAAACGGACGCCACGATCATTGTCCGTAAAATCCAACAACACATAACGGCCAGTGATATCATTAATAAACACAGTGGTGGTGGTGGTGGGACTGGTGGGTGAACGTGTGTGTATGTGTGAGGGGAAGGGGATATATTCTCCCAATATCACCACACCAAACACCAGCTTGGTCCAATTATACACCAAAAAAATAACACCAGTAGTGAGACCCCACTTTCCCTATCTCGCAGGCGATTCACATTGGATTGGGAAAACCACAAATAAGGGGAAGCACATGGAAGGGAGTCCTCAAGAAAGAAGGGAACCTCATGAGGGGAGAAGTTAATTTAGACCTGGTAAATGAGGCTAAGAAAACGTTATTTTACGTCAAAACAACGTTTTATAACGTTATGCCATAGCAAGGAACCTTAGAAAAACGTTATATAACGTCATAAAATGATGTGCAACGTTTTTTGTTTACTGGGTCGGGGTATAGCCACACTAGAATCCAGGGGTATCCACTTGGGTGCAATGTGAAGCAGCCAAGTAGATTGGATCATCCACACACCCAGGGGTGAGGCTGCCCTGCTGTCTGCTCACACAACGGCCCCACAAAATAGCCTGATAAGTCATGAATCAAAGCACAGAAAAGTAAAGGTGTCAACTGTGTCTCCCACGTGGCTCAGGTAAAAAAAGAGAGTCAATCTGCTAATGACTCTGCTTATATGAAGGGTCAACTTGAGTTGACTCTGTACAATCAGTGTCAACTCAAATTGACTCTGTGCTATTAGAGTCAATTTGAGTTGACCCTACATATAAGCAGAGTCATTAGCAGTTTGACTCTCTATTTTACCTGATCCACGTGGGGGACACAGTTGAAACCTTTACTTTTCGGTGTGGAATGGAAATAGTAAACACTGTATTGAATTAAGTCTACCGAGCATAGGGGTGTATAAAACTCCCGGTGGCATGGCTAACTATTTCAGAATGGGGGTTGATCTATCTCACAACATGGGCAGAGAAGTGGTTAGAAAGGAAGCTGTAGAACTGGTGAATGCACTGACCCAGTCTTAACCCAGTCTCCAACAATATCAATCCCTGGCTACACCAAGTAATATCACAATCCTTTAGACTTCAAACGATTTCACGGCCTGCGCTGCTGTCTGTATGCCACATGGGTAATTACAAAGCCTCTTGTTGGGACTTATTAAAGAAGATGAAAGGAAAATACATGCCCGCCCGACCAAATTCCCAATATCAAGTCGCCACAAACAGTAGTATAGATGTTGGCGAGGGTGTGTTGGAGGTATGGAAAGTGAATACAGTCTTCCCTAGTGACCTTCAAACAGCTGTCTTCAAGACCTGTGCCCTTGTTAAGGGAGACATATTTACCATTTAGTTTTGGCCATTATTGTGACCATACAGGCAATGCAACCGATACAAGATCAGATAACAATGTGTTTCTACATTTCGATATTTAAAGAGTTCTAAACACAGACTGAAGTGGAAATACATCTTTTGCTTCAGCAAAACAAGTTTAAGGTGGGGCTTAGAACAAAGTATCAAGCTCAATTTGTTATTAGTTTTCCATTAGTAAGTATACTCCTTCCCTTTGACATTTGATATTATAGAAGGCTGCCCTTTTATCCAACTCTCCTTCCACGAATAGGCCCTCAGACAGGTTTTCAGGGGGCAACATTAAGACTGTTTGTTGACCCAGGAGGTAACAGTATACCTGATGTATTAACAGGTGCCCTCTCAATTTGATAAAAGGGCGTATATGAGAAGCTATAGAGCCACAGTAGAAAGTACCACGCAGATTATTCAATCATTCATCTATATGTCTGTATACTGAAAGGTCAGTGAGCTGGATATTGTTTCTGATTAGGTCATATTTAGCATACCTCAGTTTCCCAGTAAACGAAAAACGTTCTGTATGTTTCGGAACGTTTCCCTATGGTTCCTTATTATGGCCAAACGTTGTATATTATCTTCTTTTTTTAAAGATAATTATTATTTTGACATAATACATACTTTTGTTAGATAGGATTTCTTTCAAATATGAACCCATCAAGTGGCTTATGCACTGCAAAAATTGTACGGTTATTATCAATAACAGATCAATAGAACAACCCTTCTACCTTACAAAATGTACAAACTGTTGTTAAGCAAAGTTTTATGTGCTAGCTAGATGGCTAGAGTGAGATTATCCTTAGCTTACTAGGGAGGGGATATGTATATGAAGTGTGGCATTGCATAAAAGCAGTCTTAGAGAAATGAGACCGCGCATTTAGACAGTATTTCTTAAGAAATTATATTGTCCTGACTTTCAGAAAAAAAGGCGTTAAACATACCACCGAATAGAGTTCATCCCAGCAGAGAGGCTGTTATAAGCCCACGATGGCATAGGTAGATCTACACTTTATCATTTAATTTATTACAGGCCTTCACTGGGGACAGAATTGGTGGAAAGAGGGGGAGGGGGGGGGGGTGGTATGGAATTGGTGAATGCACTGACACACCCTTTAACCAGAAAGTATCAATATGGCTGCACCAAGTAATATCACAATCCTTTAGACTTCAAACGATTTCACGGCCTGCGCTGCTGTCTACATGTCACATGGGTAATAACAAATGCGATTGTTGGGACTTATTAAAGTATATAAGAAGAAACTAATGCCCCAGCGAGCAAATCCCCAATATCAAGTCTTAGCTTTATAACAGGCCGAAATAACTCAGACTAGTAGAAAATACACATTTTGGCTTTAGCAAAACAACATTTTTCAGGGAAACACTTTGTAAAGAAGTATCGAGCTCAATTGGTTAATAAACCGTTATCTTCCCATTAGCACGTATCAACTATCTCCCTCCTGACATTTGATAGCACAGCAGACTGTCCTTTTACCCAGCTCCCCTTCCACAAATAGACCCTCAGAAACATCTTCTGGGGGAAAGCATTAAGACTGTTTGTTGACACTGGGGGTACTAATGCCAGTAATGGCTTACTAACAGGAGCCATCTCATTATGGTAAAACGGCTAAGATGAGAAGCTACAGTACTGATAATACTGTGCAGTCCAATGCAGTGCATTCTATAAAGACCAGACAACACCCACATCGCGTTACTGCACACCTCATCACAATCATCAGATTATTTTGAAAGATGAAACTAATCGTCTTTATATGTTCATTACAGCTCCAATTATCTCAAATTGTGTATAAAGCCATAATCCCTTTTCTCAATACAACCCTCCCATTCTAAGTTAGTCTTATTCAGTAGTCACGCTAAACAATCCTTAAAGGGTCAGATAATGGCCATTGGCGGATCCAGGGGGTGGCCCGACGGGCCTTGCCCCCCCCCCCCCCAAAATAAAAAGAGAGAAGAAGAGAGGAGAAAAGAGGGGGGAAAGAGAGAGAAGGGGACAATACCATATAGACACAGACCTGAGTCGTAAAATATTGTGTCCCAAAATGTGTGAGAAGACACCTTTTGATGTCTAGACCATCAGTATTTTCTTGGGGGGGGGGGGGCATGCCCCCAAACCCCCCTAGTATGGCCGCTGTGCTTTGCTTGCGATGCGCGCGGGAACAGACAGTCAATCCATGGTTAGCCAGGTTTGGGCCCCCCTTCTGCAAAATCCTGGATCCGCCACTGTAATGCTATGCCCTCTGTCTTCATCATGCATGAATGCAGCCCTGGTGGGTAATCCGCCAGTGCGGCATTCAAGCGGCATGCTGAAAACTACCGGGTTGATACACTCTCGGCGGGTTGGCATGATGCATAAATGCAGTCCTGGCGAGTCACTCACCAGGGCTGCATTCATGCATCATGCCAAAAATCGCATAGCGCATTTGGCCCTTAAAGGGTTATTACTGGTAATGTTAATGAAGCCTAACTGAGTGTCCTAAACTGTAGGATAGTTATCTCAGCTCCTGCCCGAGCGCATTACATTCACCCCCCCCCCCCAGACACACATATATATTCACTACATGGCCCCTGACCCTGCCATATTGGTCTACTAAATGTGTACTAATACTAAAGAAAATAGACATGACTAATCACACACTAACTTACAGGAAAATGTATAATACTCTCATAGTATGCTGATGAAAAATATGCATCTATAAATTGATGCAAACTGTATGATAGTGTAGTGGGACGCTGTACTATTTCTATAGAACCAGATTGAGTTATTTTGGTTGTGTCTGTTGTGGCATATCCGAACCGCACTCCTGTCTGGTGCCCGGTATGTGATTACATAATCCGGCACCTGAGGATTGGTGGAGTGCGACCTGGTAATAGGCACCGAGCCGAGACCGCCACGTGTCACCCGACATAACCCGGGTACTGTGTCGGTCCAGATGAACCGGTTTCAGGTTACCCGGAGTTCCTCGGGAACTCAAGTGTTTACGAGTAATGGAGTGGAGTTACATAAGGCTCAGTATATAAACCCATGGGTTCTGCTACTCGAGGACCCAGTCTTGCTGTGCACTTTGGCCAGCTTGACTGTTCCTCAACAGAGATTCCTAGAACTCTGTTGTACTTTTCGGCCTAGTCCTGCTGCTGCTCCTAACTTGGTGACCCTGCATTTCTCTCCGTTCCACCCTTTGGGGGAACAAGAGGAGATAGACGCATTGGTCGATAACTCCGGGCCCGCCTCCCTCTGAGGAGTCCGGTCCATATGGAGTTGACCAAGATCGGAGAGAGCATTGGACATTGGGGAATTATAGATTAGACCGTGAGCGTATCACTCCTGTATGTTCATATGACACCTGTTGTTCGAAAGCATATTTGAATATCACTATCCGCCTGTATGATTATGTGCCGTATGTCAGAATGAATAAAGAGTAATTTCTGAACAACCTATTTTCGAATCTGGAGTTTTTCATAGCCGATGCCTATCTTAGAATAGCCAACAGCTACAATAGCTTAAGCTCAAATATTGACTATACACATATCTCCAACTTGCTGTAACCGACAAAATACAGGACTTGTTCCTGTCAGTTGCAGTTAAAATAAAAAATCTTTGAATTGAATTGAATTGAATTAAAATAAAAAAATCTTTGAATTGAATTGAGGTACTGACCCTGTGGGTAGCCACTGCCACTGCCCCTCCTGCTGCCCTGTGCCTCGGTAGGGGAGTCGGAGGGCTGCTGCCCCCCTGCTGCTGATCCGGCACTGGCTGGGGTGGGTACCGGCTCTCCCCCAGCCCGGCCCGACCCGCTGCTGTCGTGTCTCCTGCCACTGTAGCCCTCTGAGATGGGGCCTCCTTGTGCTGCGGGGAAGAGAATTCATAGTTTGATATCAAATTAGAACATTAAAGCTTGGCCGTCAGGGAATAAATTCAGCATTTTCCATACATGGACTAAAATAAGAGTTCCACCAGAGGGCAGCAGTGTTTGGACAGGGGACCATGAGCATTGTCCAACCACAACATATTCACCCTATCTTGTGCCTGTAAGAGCTGAGCTCCCAGCCCTTAAGAGCCCTTTTGTGAATCAAAACTGAACTGTATCCAAAAGTGCTTTTGACCTCACTTCAACCATGACGGTCAAGCTTTAACAGAGAATTGTAATTCATTGGGAAATACTTTTTAAAATCGCTATGCAGCATAAAAAGGTATAAAAGCTAAATCCCACATAAGGTTAGACATCCTGGCACATGTATGACGTAATTATTTGAGTGGCAATAACTGAGTATTAGCAAAATATGAGTTACATTCGAGTACAATTGCACGAGGGTATATAATGGATTAAAATCATTATGCAGCGTTTAAAGGGTTAAAATACGCCATATGAGGTTAGAGATCCTGGTACATGTATGACAGTTTTGAGTGGCAATAACTGAGTATGGCTCATCAATTGGTGTGACACCTTCTCTGATACCAATGTTTTAGACTATAACTAGCATGTATGTGATAATTATTGACAATTGTGTTATATTGATAATTTCCATTCACTTTAGGTTTTCCTAAACCACATGTGGGCCATCTTATTGCTTCCATCTTATTGCCATCCCACAGTTCAGGTCTTTTTGATTCCAGTAATAGTTATAGCCCTTATCGTTATGATACATGAATGCAGCCCTAGCGAGTCGACTCGTCGGGGCTGTATTTATGACCTTATATTTGAGAGACGTAACTTGTGTATGACATATTTGCAAATAAATTATTGCTTATTGAAAATTCAACCCAAAAGTCATGCATCATCATGACCAAGGACATAGCACACAAAGAGAAAAGAAGTAGAATCACTGTTACTCCCAAATGGGAGTCTGGACTCGATCTCTGTGGTAGCTCTACCCACTACTCTAAAGTGACTCCCAATCATTAGGAAGGTTTAGAATAGGGTCCTGATACTGTTAGGGAGTCACTTTAGAATCCCGGAGAGAGTTACCTCAGTGATCAAGTCAGGAGTCATAGTGATTCTACTTCCTTTCTCTGTGCAAGAAACATTTAAATGACTACCTGGCCGTTAAATGGTTAGTAACAAGTGTCCATATATATGGGAGCTGCTCATGATTTGCTCTGGGAGCTGCTCCAGCGGCAGGTGCTCAGAGAGCAGCAAACTTGCTCCAGTCACTGGCTGCCAGTCCTGCCCGGAGGACACATTTTGTCGCCGGGGGCTGACACTATTTGCCAACACGGACCCTGGAGTGTCTGAAGTGTGGCGGCCCAGACTAACTACCCTCCCTCCCCCTCTCTCTCTCTCTCTCTCTCTCTCTCTCTCTCTCTCTCTCTCTCTCTCTCTCTCTCTCTCTCTCTCTCTCTGTCTCTCTCTCTCTCTGCCTCTGTCTCTGCCTCTGTCTCTGTCTCTGTCTCTCTCTCTCATTCTCTCTCTCTCATTCTCTCTCCCTGTCTCTCTCTCTCTCTTTCTGTCTGTCTGTCTGTCGGTCTGGCTGTCTGTCTGTCTGTCGGTCTGTCGTGCTGTCTGTCTCTCTCTGTATCTCTCTCTGTATCTCTCTCTCTCTCTCTCTCTCTCTCTCTCTCTCTCTCTCTCTCTCTCTTCCTCTCTCTCCCCTCCCCACCCCTCCCCCCCATCACCCACGCCCTTCTCTCTGCCTGGTCAGGTTCCAATCCAAAAGGCATATTTCACACGAACAGGCTCCAGGCAGAGACTAACATAAAAAGAATACATTTTTCATAGATGTATACCTCTTTCCCGGCACTATTCCGTAGTTTTCCCAATAGCCCTTTAACAGTGGCGGTCATGTGGTGGCAGTACCCTCCCCCTGCCCCTCCTGTCCGCTTTAACTCCCCCTGCCCTGGAGGCTCTGGCTGTGACAAGTTGACGACGCTGTTTGTCATACCCCACGTCCGCCATGACCTTCTCCTCCGGGGCGGAGAGATCTCCAGGGCCAACAAGTGCTGGGGCAGGGGGTACTTCATCACTGGGCGGTCGGTGAGTTGACACAGAGTCCCAGCCCCCCCCCCCCTCCCCCCTCACCCTCCTCCCCTTCCCCGCACCACGCCCTCCAATGTGACAGCAGCCATATGGGCAACTTTAACCAATGCCAGTTACACTGATATTCCTAGGCTCCCTATATGAGCGATCTCTCAGTCACTAGTACCTAACCTAGTTAGTCATGTTTTGGCTCCCTAGACGACCAACCTAGGTAAGTTATTATTGTCAGGTTGGTCGGTACTGACCCATCTTAGTCTTTTAATTTCCAGGGGGAGCCACTGGAGTGGTCATCATAGTATCTTACAGGTGGCACCAACTAGTGATATACAAATACAACAACTAAGGTACACACTAATGATGAACCTCGGTTAGCCACTACTGACTGACCCCTCAGTCATTTTTGAATATAAATCTCTCATTGTGACTAGCACACATATGACTAACCTAGGATAGTCTATACTTATTAACCCTTTCAAGCTATGGATATCCAGTGTAGTGGTACCCAATCCATTCAAAGTATATAGTCTTCATCAGCTGCAATTAGATCCCTGTTTATGATTATATTATATTAAAACCTTTTGAAATCAAACAAATAATTATGGTACATTCACCTAGATTCGACCACCTACCTTACCTTGAACCGGACACCTAGATTTGTAGATATTCAGACATGATAGGCTCTCTAGCTGTCCTTTGTTGGTAAGAATAACAGTTAAATTGGGCTTTTATCCACAAATTGCCTAGGGTGCCTGAATAAATACTAAGTCAAATGTCCGACTCAAGACATGTAGTCAACCCTAGGTCAATCTACCCTTTTGTGATATAGAATTCTGATAAAGAACATATTGAACTCAATAGATTAACCATTTTTACTTACGGGATGGTTGCTCGATGGCGAAAAAGTCCGGTGGTCCGGGTGCACCCCCTGCAACATCGAAAGATAAATATTTAATTTTGGTCTTTAACAATCAATGCAACGTTCAAATTTGACCATCATAGTATTAAAGAAGCACCTCCAAATGGTCATAATAGGAATGCAACAATGTTACTTTGTCATTGA
This sequence comes from Harmothoe impar, assembly GCA_947462335.1. NCBI lineage: Eukaryota > Metazoa > Annelida > Polychaeta > Phyllodocida > Polynoidae > Harmothoe > Harmothoe impar. The sequence goes on along the minus strand of OX381715.1, from coordinate 62,853,816 downwards.
ATGATTTCCTAATCTTCTATATTGAAAAGCTCATAGAGTAAAGAACCTATCAAAAGAAAGGCAGGCGAGGGGGGCGTGGTCATGAAACTGATAGTGTAAATGACAAGTTTTGAGTTTTCAGATAAAAGAAGCGACCAAGCCCATTGTGGGGAGGTAGGAATGGATTAAAAGTAGTTGAAACCTTGGGACAGGAGGGCCTGAAGCACTTTGCGAGAGTTTAACTTGGGGTAGGCACAATTAATGTCTCTTCCATGGACATTTTATTCTGTATAAGAAGATCTGTAATTGACCAGATGAGGTTTATATCTGAATAAATGGATGGAACCGCCCGGCAGGATGAGACCTAACCATTTAAGGACCGCATGATGCCTCCAGGTATCATGCTTATTGCTCGTCATGATGCATCAGAGCAGTGCTGTGCCGGCGAGCATTATGCCGACCCTTCCTGAGAGTATCAATCCAATGGACCCAATCCAATAGGGCTTAATGGATGGCTGCAATACTGGTGAGTTACTCACGCTGTCTAGGTGTGTGCACCATGAGGACAAATTGGCATAGTGCACCTCAGCACAATGCTGTCCTTAGATGGTTAAGATGAGACTTAATTAATTAAGACACGAAGCTGCAATAAAGGCAGGGTCAATACAGGCAATCAGAGAGGTTTAAATTAAGACTACTTGAACTATTTCCACTAAATCCCATTAGGATCCTGTTCCGGATGTCAGTCCTATATTAAACACCTAAGGTGAGGTAGGATATCGATTAATTATTGTCTACTCATTAGCCCAGTCTGCTGATGGTGGTGATGGATGAGAGAGTGATTACTATAATATGATTACTGCAGATAGGGGATGTCCAAGGTGTGAGCCTGAGACCTGCCGGACCACACCACTCCTAATCTGCAATTGTAAGTGTAATTAGACCCTTTCTCTACTAATTATGTTACGCTAATTACTAAGGCAATTACATTGGAGGGATGAAGCCGATGCAGCTAGAGGATTCACACACTGGCTTTATAGGAGTACTTGGACATTTCATGATATTTCCATTAATATTGTTTTATTGTTGGAGTACTTGCCTTGTTGGGTTTTGTACAACGTGTAAAGACATGCGGGTTAGGTATGGGATGAAGGAAATAAGAGGCCTATGTATGTATGATACATTGAATTCACTATCAGAAAAAGATAACTAAGATGACGAGGAAACTGTTAAGTAATATGAATCTACATATGTAGTTGGGTAGTGGATGGTGGTATAACTTGTATTGCAGATCGATGTGTAACTATTACAAACAAATGTCATATTTTAATTTGTTAAGAAATACTCAATCATTTTAATAATTGCCTAAAAATAATAGGAATATAGAGGACACATATATGGCTATATCGGTGGCCTATTGGAGGCCATTCTGACATTCTAACCGTAATGTGCCAAAACTGCACATGAGGCAAGGAGCGACCAACCTTTATTTTTGTTGTTTTAAATGTCGTCCGATTTTGACAATACTCCGGATCTTAACACTTGATACAGCACATATGTATATACACATGAGTTAGTTGAGAACAGAGAACACTGTTTGGACCAGTCTAGGCAAATTATTTTGATAACAAAGGTAAGGGACGGTTGCAACGGGGTTATGACATTAAAAATATAATCCAGAGTAGCAACATGGCGACAGCATTCAGCGTTGACAAAACATATATTATGATAACTTACCCTTCTTTCATATCCCCCTCCCAGAGACAATATGTATCAAAACAACAATCTATTATTTCAATCCCTGTGGATATTAACGTTAAGTGTGTATGTGTTATATTGTGTGAACTATATTATTGCAATAAGTGTGAATATTAATATATATATCTGATTAAGTTTATTAACCACTTCATATATTTGTCTATTGCGACTCAACCTCCTTCTACCGTTAGTTGGCCCTAATATCAGTTGTGTTCCAAGTCTGATTTCACTTACCGCCATTTGCACCCCCTTCACTGGGGTAGAGAAGACTATAGTGGTCTAGGTAGAATCATACACCAACAGGGGTCAGGTATAGGGTAGATTAAGCGTTGAACAGAGTCGGGTGTAGTATATCACCACAGCCACAGAATACATAGGCAGCGTATGGCCATGTACAAGGCTTGGAACTGCCTTGTAAAAATAATGTTTTCCTCATAATTTCGACTTGCTGTGGGGAGATCAGGGACATGCACTCAAAAAATAAACTTGTCTACATACTCTTCAAAGTGATGATCATAAAATAAACGAGTTCAAAAACTCGTCTAAGTGACAAGGAAGCGGGTCTTCTAGCTGGAGATAAAAGACCCACTTGGCATGTGCCAGCCCAAAACCCGACATTTGCCAGCTCCAGATTCTATTTGTGGGATGGTAACCTGATAGGTTAGACAACTTTTGACTCGTTTATTTTATGATAATCACTTTGACGAGTCTGGAGACAAGTTTATTTTTCAGTGTGGTAACTGTTTAGTGTATGCTGATGATGACATTGTAGGTGTCTTTGCACTATGTCTAGGTCTATGAACTTCCACTAGAGGAAGCTCATACTTATATAGTGAGTAATTTTAAATAGTTTGATGTGTTTTCAATGGAAATAGTGTAAAGGACTGTTTCATGTTGGGTCATAGCGTGACAAAATGCACAGACACTCTCAAGACATTGCTAGACGAACAGTCTATATTGGAGTGTTTGTCTTATGGAAAGCTTCTGTTGATGAATGTATTTCACCATTTTCTAACAGAAATGATGACTCTGATAGCACGGAGGGTAAGGTAGTTACTATCTCTAAAACTGGACCTGCGGCTAGTGATATGCCAAGAAAGGTAACACAACCTAGAAGGGATACATGGTATTGTGTGTTATGTAGGAATACTTCAGTGCCGTATTCATTACCTGGGGGATCCGGAGGCTTAAGGTCTGGCATAGGGCCTAGAGCCGACTGTGCGGTCGTGGTCGTGGTCGATGTCTTGGTGGAGCCTGCAAAGAAAAACACGTGATAACCTATCTCATAAAACAGAAATACTTTTGTAAAAACCAATATTCTACTGTCATATGGCCATACATAATTGTTACAACACATAATCAACAGTTGAGCTTCATTTAAAATAACAAAAATACATAACAACAAACCAAATTCTAATTTGAGGCAACAATACTCATCCCATAATCTTCGAGTCCAATGTATCATTTACTTTTTAACTATTTTCATAAGAATTTGACTCCATCTTTACCAACTAAGAGAACACGAGGGCATGTCATAGATGTGGGTTTTTACCACGTGTACCTGATAGTGGAAAAAGAGTGGACATGGATATCACGTGGTCTAGTACATGGGTTCTGATTGGCTGACGGGGCGTTTGGTATCCATGGTTACCAGCATGCTATTGGAATGAGACGTATCAGAAGGGGGAGTAGTTGTTAGTTGTGGCAGTAAGTGGGGTTGGGTCCGTGTGGTGTGGGTGTGAGCTGACTCCATGAGGACGGGAGGCGCTCGTTAGAGCAGCTCCTAATTAATATGGGAGTAGAATATGAACCGCCTATCAAGGCCTGTGAAGGGCTCCTGTATCACTGCCTGGAATGACAATGCTCGCAGGCAGTGTCAAGACGTGGGGATGTGTACTGGGTTTAGACACCACATTCCTGCCACAGCGGCTCCTACTCGGAAATGTTGTTTCTTTATTATCAGATGACAGCTCAGCGGTAGGTCATTAAACCGTGGGAATCTTACTGCATTAGCACGAAATAAGGAGACGGGATATTTTGAATTTGTATAAGGAAATGCCTATTATATAAGATCTCTTTATCAGGTTACAAACGTATGTATACTATAAGTCATGTACTTATAGAAGTCCCATAGTAACGGTGCTCGCTCCACTCTGATTCTTGCCGGAAGGGGAGGAAGACTTAGGCCATGAACTGTGCCCCTCCAGAAAAAAACATTTGCTTCCATTATCCCCCTTTCCTCAGTGAAATTATCATACCCTCCTTCCCCCCTTTCTCTGCAATTGAGAAAATGGTTGCTATCGCAACAGACAATCAAATACATTAATGTCCAATCGTGCCAGTTTGAACAATTATACATAAAGATGTGCCCATACCGAGTTCCACACTTGTATCACCCTTTGCACGATACCTATGAATATGGGCAGTTATCTGCTCCACTATATATTTTACCCGCATTTCTCCCTCCTCTCCCTCCTCTCCCTCCTGTCCCTCCTCCCCTCCTCCCCCTCCTCCCCCTCCTCTCCCTTCTCTCCCTTCTCTCCCTTCTCTCCCTTCTCTCCCTTCTCTCCCCCTTCTCTCCCCCTTCTCTCCCTTCTCTCCCTCCTTCATCAACCTCCTCCACACTTACTGGTGGCGCCGCCTGGAGTCCCTGACGTCGTGGTTGAGGTCAGCGTCCGGTTGACCCCTGACTCTTTGTTGGTGGTGCCCCCTACCGTCGTGTTGGTAGCAGTAGAGTTGGACTTGAGCGGGTAGGACGACTTATCTGCGCCCACACAGTGGGAAGGGTCATAGTCTGCAACCAAAGTGGAATATAAGAAGGTAGAGGTTAGCAATGTAATTCGTGTCACACAGAAAATGAGCAGGTGTTATCGATGAACATGCTTTGACAATGACATGGAGTCGTGGAAAGTCCAAAATCTAAAATCCGGAAGAGCACCGGGTAGAAACAAATCCCGCGTTTTGTTACATGTAACTAACTAATGTATCACCACATGTGTTGTCTCACATGCATTTACATCAAAATGCAATTTAAAGCACATTATGAATGTCCCTTTAATATCAAAGTAAACTCCTTTGACCTACTGCACCTCTTTATTTAGTCTTTGCCCCAGCTCCTGCTGTTTCTTCAGACCCTACACATTTAGACCTGCCTCCTACAGGGCATCTGTTTGGTTCTCACAGTCTTATCTTATCACACTAATGTACTTCACCGTCAGCAGGTTGTGTACCATTCAGGACATTGTTGCCCATGTCTAGCCCCTCACTATTGTCCGAGGTATGCCCATACCATCAGAAACTAGACACTGCCTTTGAGAGGGCAGCTCAGAATGGAATAGACAGAGCTTGAGAGGCTCTTCGGGGTCAGAATGTCTATACAGGATGGGGGCAGAGAGGCAATGCTTTTAGTGCTGGCGGCTATGTTGTGGTCAGTGTACACGTTTTCAAATGAGATTCCATTAGTCAGGTTTTTTTTAAAGTTTGGAAAACTTACACGACTTGTGTAATGCTCAGCATTTTCATGATTGTTGCATCTCAGAAGATGCTTTCGGTGAAGAGTTACACTAATTAATGTATGAAATGTTATGAAGTAGAGGGATATGGTATATGCTTCTAAATGGCGGTTGTATCTGTATCAAAGCACCTTAAAGTGGCATTCTCACCAAGGATCCAAATGTCCTTTTATCACTGTTCTAGTCAACTGAGTTGAACTAGCTTATCAGTTTGACACTGTGGCTAAGGTGTATGGAAATGGTGGTTGTAGTGGTAATTGATAGCGGTGTAAGACCTTAAATATAGATTAGTTAGGGGTGAGTGTTGACAATACTGTTCCTCTGGACCCGATATAGATACCAAATAACAATTTTTTTTTTTATAAAATCATTTATTGGTCCTGAGGTGCTATCATACAGCACGGGAGAACTATCAATTAAAAATCATAACCTTTTTTTAAAAAGGTGTAATAGGTTTTATAGATAACCCAGCTGTACTGTTTCAGGTGCAGCTGTGAAGTATTCCTGTATATGTCTGCTATGTGGGTTTAGTCTCTACCCTTATAGTGATACAGTCCTCCCACTGGCGTCCTATACTACAGTGCCCTGTTTGCAGTGGGTATGAGTACCCTGCTCTATGGGTTCAGTGTCAGCAGCTTGTGGGTGAGGAGGTGGATGATACTGCTGTGTGGTGGGGGAGTGGGGGGGGGGGGGCACAAACATGCTTGTGTGGGGTTTACACGGGACCTCTTCCTCATTTCAGCATGTTTGCCCCTGTCCCAGGCATACAGGCAGCGGCAGTGCCACGCGCATGGCAAAGCTACCCCAGCATTCTACCACTACTGGTAGTACGGCCAGTCCCCGCCTCTCCGATCCTCCAGTGGCTGGATTCTGACCGGAGCCAGTTCAGAGAGGAAGAGCTTGGGTGTGCTTCTCTTACCATACCCCCCCCCCCTCGCCCAACGCCCGATTTACATCCCCAACCAACACTCTAAAATACCCCAGCTACCACCCTCAGTTTATAAAACCCGACTACTGCTGGCAGCAGCGACTCTGGGGGGGGGGGGCAGGGTTTGGAGCATGACCCCCCCCCCCCCCACCCCTTCCTCCTGGGTGGAGGGGTTGGCATCAGAAGTAGGTGGTGTTTGCATCCCGGGGTCGAGTTACCCCCCACGTCGCTGCCAGCGTCCCTCCAGCGTCGGCCGTCAGGCCCCGGATGGTGACAGGGACGCCCTCTAGTGGGAGGCCGGGGTATTGAGTGAGCTGGGTTGGTAAGGATGGATGGGTAGTGGGATAGGGGCGAGGGGAACTGGAGGATGGGGTGCCGGGGGTGCGGAGAGGGAGGGGGCACTGGAGGCTCCTCTTGCACACTTTGATAAAACAAATATTTGACATACTATATAGGTGTCATGTGACGGTGTATTACGTCACCCGTGACGTCCCGTGGCTTCATGGCCGTCAGGGATGACAGCAATTGAGCTGACATTGGGGATCTCCGGCGGCCTCCTGCCAACCCCCCTAAGTCTGCAAGCAAACCCTGCTCAGTCTGCAAAGCCTGCCAAGTCTGCTAAACCTGCAAAGTCTGCAAGCCTTGCTCAGTCTGTACAGTTCTAGATGGCTCAGTTAGCCTGGTACGGAAATGTGTACATCTATATTTTTACTATGGAAGACAATGTTTATATATAGAATAGAAAATATGAAAATTCGAGTCTTATCTGTCGTCATGGTTGCATGCAAGCATCATGCCGACCCTATGGAGCTGATACACTCCCGAAGGGTCGACATACTACATAAATGCATGAAATGGTAAGTAGACTCACTGGGGCTGTGCCGTCTATGTATCATCCCAACCAGGGCCACTTCACATTAAACATTATGCGGCCCTTAAAGGGTTAATTAAGCACTGCTTTTCTCTCTTATTCAGTGGCGTAGGAAAGGGAGGGGGGCAGGGGGCCTGACTATGTTTGCCCCCCCCCCCCCCCCCCCAATTCTTTTTTGTCATGACCCTATACTATAATACACATAATTTCCAAATCTTCCCTCTCCCACATAGGAAAAGGTGGGGTGCAGGGGACTGGGTCCCTAATCAGGATTAAAGGGGGCTTAAATACTACTTTTCTATAAAACTCCAATATAAGCATGTATTTATGCGCCATCATGCATAAAGGCAGACACTGAAAACTGGTTGGAGTGGGCCCCCATACCCCCGCCCCCAAAGAAGGTGTGCTTTGTATGCCTCTGTTATTAAAGAAGAAGGAGTAGCTCGGTCTGCCATGGAGCAGCTCCTGTGTGAGGCCTTACCGGGTGCTGGAGCGCTACCGTCTGCCACCATGTAGAGCTTCCAGGAGTAGTCCAGGTCGGCCTCTCTGAGACCAGGGTGACGCGCCTCCACGATGAGACGCTGGTCCGAGTTGATGAGTCCATCGTCACACTCAGAGCAGCTCAGCGTCATACTGAAAGGGAGGGTGGAGTAGGGGTATATCATATAAGGTACAATAACGGTATACTGATGTACTCTGGCATTGAATATATATGCGGTGTTGTATTTGTAGTACCACACTGCATGTACGGCACAGGGCCAGTGTACGTAGTTTAGGGTTGTCACATTAGCACAGTGACTGTGTTAGTATATGTAGTAGGTATACGGTTGTCATTTTAACACAGCTATTTAATATAGTCCCTCTGTAAGCAGCATAGTCATCAGCTAACTCAGTGACTGTGTATGTAGTGTAGGGTTGTCACTTTAACACAGCGACTGTGTAAGTAGTGTAGGGTTGTCACTTTAATACAGTGACTGTGTAAGTAGTATAGAGTTGTCACTTTAACATAGTGACTATGTAAGTAGCATAGGGTTGTCACCTTAACACAGTGTCTGTGTAAGTAGTATGGGGTTGTCACTTTATCACAGTGACTATGTAAGTAATGTAGGGTTGTCACTTTAACACAGTGACTGTGTAAGTAGCATAGGGTTGTCACTTTAACATAGTGACTGTGTAAGTAGTATATGGTTGTCACTTTAACACAGTAACCGTGTAAGTAGTATAGGGTTGTCACTTTAACACAGTCACTGTGTAAGTAATATAGGGTTGTTACTTTTACATAGTGACTGTGTAAGTAGTATATGGTTGTCACTTTAACACAGTAACCGTGTAAGTAGTATAGGGTTGTCACTTTAACACAGTCACTGTGTAAGTAATATAGGATTGTCACTTTTACATAGTAACTGTGTAAGTAGTTTAGGGTTGTCACTTTAACACAGTGGATATACAAGTAGTAAGAAGGGATGTCACTTTAACACAGCGACTGTGAAAGTAGTATGGAGTTGTCACTTTAACACAGGGACTGTGTAAGTAGTATAGGGTTGTCACTTTAACACAGTAACTGTGTAAGTAGTAAAGGGTTGTCACTTTAACACAGTAACTGTATAAGTAGTATAGAGTTGTCACTTTAACACAGGGACTGTGTAAGTAGTATGGAGTTGTCACTTTAACACAGTAACTGTGTAAGTAGTATAGGGTTGTCACTTTAACGCAGTGACTGTGTAAGTAGTATAGGGTTGTCACTTTAACACAGTGACTGTGTAAGTAGTATGGGGTTGTCACTTTTACATAGTAACTGTGTAAGTAGTATAGGGTTGTCACTTTAACACAGGGACTGTGTAAGTAGTATAGGGTTGTCACTTTAACACAGTGACTGTGTGAGTAGTATGGAGTTGTTACTGTAACACAGTGACTGTGTAAGTAGTATAGGGTTGTCACTTTTACACCTATATGTAGTATAATCTTATTGTTTTAACACAGGGACCATGTAGATAATATAAGGCAGTTTAAAAGCCACACGCTGCCGTCATGATGCATGAATGCAGCATTGGAGAATAACTCACCACTGCTGCATTTAAGCATTATCCCAACCAAATGAGGCTGATAGACTCCCATATAATCAGCATTAATATATCATGGCAATAAATGGAATAATGCATTGAAGTACTATGTATCTCTTATAGTTAGAGGAATACCTGTACAACATGTACTACAGTAATAAGAGGCTTACTCTATGGTGTTATTCTTCAGCTCCAGCACCTGAGAGGTGATGTAGTCGTGTCCCCGGTCAGGGCGGGAGATGGTCAGGTTAAAGACGAAGGAGCTGGTGTTGAGGCTGAACCATGACCCGGGCACCTTCAGGGTGGGCTCTGTCAGGCTCACCGTCACGTTATCTTTGAAGCAGCTCAACTCAGGCTTCGTCAGCTGGTAACAAGCCCATTTGTACCTTGATAATGCAATATGAAATACAATTTATTTTCATAGAATTGGTGATTATATGATATGGGCTGTCTCCAGGTGATTGAATAGCCACAGTCGAAGCTGTAGAAATACAATTATTATGAATATATTTTGAGATATCGCACATTTAGACGGAGGTTTAATATGCAGATGGCAATGCTGTATGGTCGCTTTCTGGAGCCATTGTACTTCACGATATCTGACCCTAATTATTTTCTCCCAAGAAGTCTCAAAATACCTTAGAATATGGCCGAAAATGGGTGGGTTCGGTTACATAAACACAATTCTGTTTAGAGTTAAGGCCATTAAAATGGCTCACACTGAATTACCAGCGCATGACATGAGTCGCTTTACCTCTGAAGTACGACCTCATGACATGAGCTGCTCTGACATGGAAGTACCACCTCGTGACATGAGCTGCTCTGACATGGAAGTACCACCTCGTGACATGAGCTGCTCTGACATGGAAGTACCACCTCGTGACATGAGCTGCTCTGACATGGAAGTACCACCTCGTGACATGAGCTGCTCTGACATGGAAGTACCACCTCGTGACATGAGCTGCTCTGACATGGAAGTACCACCTCGTGACATGAGCTGCTCTGACATGGAAGTACCACCTCGTGACATGAGCTGCTCTGACATGGAAGTACCACCTCGTGACATGAGCTGCTCTGACATGGAAGTACCACCTCGTGACATGAGCTGCTCTGACATGGAAGTACCACCTCGTGACATGAGCTGCTCTGACATGGAAGTACCACCTCGTGACATGAGCTGCTCTGACATGGAAATACTTCTCTTTGTACCATCTCACAATATGAATTGCTTTTGCTCAGAAGTATGCCCCCCAATGGCATTAAAGTACCACTTCCCTCTTACCTGAGTTGTGGTGAGTTGGGGAAGTCGGGGTCGTAGGATGCCGACCCATCCATGAGTACCGTCTCAGTTCGCTGTACATACCGCTGGAGGCCGCCACTGATGACCGCCATCAGGTGGGCAGGGACCACTGAGAAGTGCGTCCGGGCCTCGGCGTACACGATAGTACCATGCATCACCACCTGTACAGTGGGATGGAAGAAGTCATTTTTAATATTAAAGCTGACATATAGATTGAAGGTATAATCAGCAGGACATTGCAACACCACTTTTTCATGGTTGTAATGTAATATATGGGTTAGTCACCTAAAGCCTATTAAAGACTACATGTATGGGTTCTATTTGACCTGACAAAAGTGTCTTTAAGATGATATGGTGCAGAATATAACTGTTGTTCCCAATTAAGTGAATTAAAGTAAACAGACAGGCGTAACGGGTGATCCGCGCGGTATGTATAGATAATACTTTCTGGTCGGTTTCTGATATGGATTACTCAGCCCCTTGTTGAACCTTAAAGTGTGAGCATCCCCCCACCCCGCCCCCCCGATACTAAACATCTTTTCTGCGTGGCTGCTCACACATGATGCATACATCATATACATGTCTATACAACAATGACCAGAGAGTGGTACTACCTTGAGAGTGACTTTATAACGGCCGTAACTAAGGGTGTGCCTGGGGATGAAGAGTATGGGGTCTGTGAAGACCTTGTCCGGCACCTGGGGCAGCTCCACCACCTTCCCAGTACCAGCATCAACCAGAGTCCAGGTGTAGTTGGCCGCTGAAGTGATGCTACAGTTGATCTTCACGTCAGCCTCCAGGCGCACCTCCTGGCCGCGGGTGACGTTGGGCTCCTGCTGGCTGGCCCCCTCCAGGAGGGTCACCTTAGGGGGGCTGCAGGGGCTCTGGAGGACGAAGACGATGCGCGATGCCGAGAGGCTACCGAAGGGGTTGGCGGCCACTACCGATACCACGTATTCACCGGTCCTGTATGGGTACAAGAGGCATGGTTATGGTAGTACAGGAAGGGTGGTGTACCTCCTATGTTAAAGGCGCACTGAACCCACGACGTCATTTGCGTACAAAACTCGGCAGGGCTAGGTCCTCAACTCAGTGCGCCTTTAAGGATAGATCTCTGTATGAGGGGTCTATGGCATTTAGACACCGACCGTATGGAGGCTGTCTAAATGACATAGTCCCCGAGTTAATGGGATCTATCCGACTCAGAACCTGGTATTTAATTGCTCTTTTATTACCTTTTAATTACCTATGGTCTATGAGATATAGACACCCTTAAATCCAGCCCTGCCATTGGTCGATTCAAAATACCAGGTTCTAAGGTCCTGGATACCGCTGATAAAGACAATGAAGAAGGTAGAAGTGTGGCACATTTCTTATTGTGACCAACATACTAAAATCAATTCAGGTCACAAAGGTTTACTGGGAATTATTTTGTTTACCATAAGCCAGTTGCTTTGTAATGGTATCTTTGAAATTAATCATAATTACAATGACCCCCCCCCCCCCGACTGAATCGAACAGGAAGATGCAGTATAATCATCAGTTCTGGAGCTGAATAAATCTATGTTTTTGTCAAGGATCATGTAAATTAAATTGATGTGATTGATATAATTGTCCCAATATAGGGTTATTAATCTCAGGATACCATACAGCAATAACTTTATGAATTTAAAAGGGTATACATGTTCACTGCATAGGGCTTCTAGAAGACCTGTGTGGGGATAGCCCTACAAGGTGGTACAGACACAAGTAACACGTGTAAACACAAGGTGACATGGACTCGTCCACATAAGTAGACGACATGAGAGGGATACGACATGCCGACTGACAGCACACTACGTCAGTGTCACAGCACACCGCCAGGGGGCACCATGCTAGCACGTGATCCAAGCAGTCTGTCGCCATAGCAACGCCTGATGACGCAGGTGTATGTGGCGTGTAAAGCTGCTTTACGTCACGATACGTCGAGGGTTACGTCACTCGTACGTCATATTGTCCATGTTGCTGCGTCTCCGAGATTCGTCTCTGTACCTGGCTTATTCCCGCTTGTTTATTCCGGTGGCCATTTGTGTTATCAATAGTTGTCTTTAATAGACAGTTGTGAAGCATAGTTTCAAACATACATGAGATTGTCAGTTTGCTACACCCGATTGAAAATGCAGCTTCAATAAATAAGTGATCTAAAGCCGGTCGTCCACTGGCCGACGGAATGCTGTTTGTCTGTCTTTTAAAACGGTTTTTGTTTATAATATATATATAATATAATCAATATAAGGAATGTAACCTGCATATGCTATCTTTTATCCATTATTTATCCAAACAAAACAATTATCAGCAAACAAGAAGAAATAGCCCACAAACAACATTCCATCGGCCAGTGGACAGCGGGCTTTTACAGAAACTACAGTCAGGAATTGTCTATGATATACATCCCATGTCTATGATTTACATCCCATGTCTATGATATATACCCCATGTCTATGATATACACCCCATCTCTGGTATCTCTATGATATACACCCCATGTCTATGATATACACCCCATGTCTATGATATACACCCCATGTCTATGATATACACCCCATGTCTATGATATACACCCCATGTCTATGATATACACCCCATGTCTATGATATACATCCCATGTCTATGATATACACCCCATGTCTATGATATACACCCCAAGTTTTCTCCGCAAAATCCTTAATAATTGTCCGATTTACAAATCGTTAAAACTGGAAAATGGCAAAATGTTCTAATAATAATAAAAAAATTGGGGGACCCGGCACAGTTTTGCTAGACCCGGAAGGGTGACCAGAAACAAAACTTTTTTATTTGGCCCAGTCAGGAATTGTCTATGATATACACCCCCTGTCGCTGCTACTTACTGTTGGTATCTATGGTACATCTTCTGAGTCCCGACTATCGGGCCGCCGTCCCCGAAGTCCCAGGTGTAGTTGACGTTACTGCCCTTGTAGTGATAAGCCTCAAAGAAGAGCACCCTGCCCAGGAGTGGCTCACCAGTCATCACCAGGTCTATGGACTCCAGGGGCTCAATGATCTCCACCTGTACGGGCGGCGACCGAACGCGGCTCACGGGGTTGAAGGCCGTCACATGAACAGAGTATCTGGAAGCAAAAGATTGGGGGTCATTATTATTTTACTGAGTGTTTTACATGGGTTGATATTTCTCAGTTTAAAAATACCGGAAGCTTAATGTTAATGTGAGAATAAATACAACATTGACATGATGATTATTGTAGCGTTTTGTATGCCGCTCTTCGTCCCCGCCCCTCCTCGAGGGAAACAATTTATCATCAAAATAATATAAGGAGGTGTAAATATGTTTTTTGAAGTGTATTGGCCTCGGGCGATCTTTGCAGGTTATATTGGCTTACGATGCATTGGACCTCAAGTGTTGGTCACCTTCATTCAATACTAGCTATGTAGGGGCACTCCCCACACTGCACTAGTTCCCGTTCACCCAGTGCAATGCCCCGTCATGCACATCCCATATGCACTGTCAGCATCCAATTACTGGCCACTGCTTCTCTTCAAATCCAAGTCATCAAGTAGGGGCCAAATCAGCATGGTTTTTTTTCATTAGTGGCCATCACTGCTTGAATAAACCTGAGAAATTCCCGATCCCTGCTTTATTTTGGATTGTGAGAAGATGCACCCCCCCCCCCTCCCCACTGGAAACGTGGATAGCAATTTAAACGGATCAATATTATCATGTAGGTTGGGTTGTAAAGTGAGGGATTTAGTCAGCTCCAGTTGCAGACTTAAGATCTCCTCCTTAATCTCCCATGTGGAATCGACAAGAATAATGGACATTTGATTCAGTGTGTTTCTTTCCATAAGCTATCAATGTGCAGACTTGTACATTTATAAACATGTCAACAAATAATACGTCAGTGGCTTTCCTTTAAACAGAGGATCACGTATTATGCTGATATCACTACCTAAATGTGAAATACGTGTGTTTTTTTTACCACAAAGTAAAGTAAAACATTGAAACTGAATATCACAGGCTGATTTTTACTATTCACACACTCGTTTGTCAACTGCGTAATAACAAATTTCTAAAAAACTGATTATCACTCCTCACGGCCTGGGACATTACTGAAATTGAAAACTTTCTCATGAGGTGTTTATCGATACATGTCACACATGACAAAATGAAATGAATACACGTTGGGCGTATCACACTCAGGTTATGAATACACGTTGGGCGTATCACACTCAGGTTATGAATACACATTGGGCGTATCACACTCAGGTTATGAATACACGCTGGGCGTATCACACTCAGGTTATGAATACACGTTGGGCGTATCACACTCAGGTTATGAATACACATTGGGCGTATCACACTCAGGTTATGAATACACATTGGGCGTATCACACTCAGGTTATGAATACACATTGGGCGTATCACACTCAGGTTATGAATACACATTGGGCGTATCACACTCAGGTTATGAATACACATTGGGCGTATCACACTCAGGTTATGAATACACGTTGGGCGTATCACACTCAGATTAGGTGAAAAAAAAGTTTGTTTCAGGTAACATGGAAAGAAAATGTAGGGTTGGTAGATCGGATTTTTTAAATTTAAATTTATTTTTTTAACATGAAAGTACTAGCCAGCCTCTCCGACGAGCCTAAAATTAACCCAAAAAGGGTAAAAATAAGGGAAATTTCTTCAAAATTGCATAAAGAAACGTAGGGTCGGCCCTGTTTTGATAGGGTCGATCGGGTGCCCTGAAACAAACCTTCTTCTTTCTTGGCCTTATGCTAAGTGTGATACGGCCCCGGATGATGATGCTCACCTGCCAAAGAACTTATATCTGTGTGTCATGTGGTTGCTGCGGCCCCGGGGTGGCACGTTCTGCTCGCCGAACTCCCAGGTGTACGTGATGTCGCTACCCGCGAGCTGCTCTGGGTTAAGCTTCACCTGAAGTCGGAAAGCACAGGACCTATGTCACCAAAGGTACACCTGGAAGCACTTTCATGATAGGGGTTTGGACCAGTGGCGGATCTAGGATTGTCTAGAGGGGGGCCCCAAAGCTGGTCAACCTGGAGACACAATCTCTTTCCCGCGAGCTAAGCGCATTAGCTATACTAAGGGGGTTTGGGACCATGCCCCCCCCCCCCCCCCCAAGAAAATGTTGTTGATCTAGACTTGAAATGGTCCATTCTGACACATTTTAGGAGACAATATGTTCAGTCCCCCTCCCCTTGTCTTATCAGTGATTTTAACCGCAACCAGTTAAATGGCTGACATACTGGGTATGAATCTAGACTCTTATAAAATTACCAGTTTCGAACTCGCAGTCGCAGGCGTTTTGCCGATGACACTATATTATATGACAGTTATATGTAGAAAGTGTAACTTCATATATGAAAAAAATGTAAAACTTGAGGTATATGGTAATTGATGTTCAAAGTTTATTCGTGCTATTTTGACGAAAATAACAATATCATGATGTTATGAAAAAAAAGCTTTCTTGAGAGGTAAAACTGTGACAGGCGCCATGTCTGAGTTTTATACATACAGGTATGTCAGGAGAGTTGGATGCGCACAAGGATTAGTGGAAATACACATTTAAATATCTTGATGGATAACATAATGTCGATCATGAAAATTGTTATAAAAGTAGCATTCCATTGCGTCCAATACAAGTAAATATTGTCTTTATCACACTGGATTTTAACTATTGCATCGATTCGCCTCATACATTATAGTTGAACTGGTCAATACATACACTAAACACAAAGAAAACCGACTCACATGAAAGGAGACGTAGTCTGCATTGGACTGCCTTGTGCCTCCCTCCACCACGACCTGGGCCCCCAGGATGGGTCTGATGACAGACACCCTCTTCTCCTGTGTGTCGGAGCCCGCCTTATTGTAGCACTTAACGACCAGCCGGAAGTTGTCATGTGGCTGGATGTAGCGATGTCTGATACTTCCACCTGCAGTCAGAACGGCCCCCGTGTATGTATGTATGTCAATTCTTTTATTTATACTGAAGACATATAGGCATGAATGTTTGCCTGTAATTATTTTGTTTCCAGTCAATGATATATATATTTCACTTGTACATGAGTTGCTTGTCTATAATATGGTTTAAGACCATGGCCTTATTGACATTGTAACTATATAATTGCAGCTTAAACTTTCTCCTGCCTTGTACTTTGGTATGATTCGCCTCTATTATAAAGTAGTTGAATGTTTTTATTTGGCAAGAAAAGAAATTATCTCATGGTCAAGATGCATAAATGGTAGCCCTTGCGAGTCGACTTGCTAAGGGTTGCATTCACGCATAATTCCGACCCTCAAGAGGAGTGTATCAACCCTGAAAGATCGGCATAAAGCTTTCATGCAGCAATGGTGAGTTACTCGCCAGTGCTGTATTTAAGCATCATGCCGACCCTACAGGGTTGAGACACTTCCGAAGAGTCGGCATGATGCACCAATACAGCATCAACGACTTACTTACCGGGGCGGCTACCCCTTAGATTAAGACAGCGCTCATGTCAATAAACTTACTTTTATTTTTGTGTTCTGTAAGATCGCCCATATCCCAGTCCACCATAACTCCAGTCCCTGAGGTATACGTGACATTGACGACAAGGTCTTCGCCGAAGGGAACAATGATCTTTCCGTGACCCCTGATTTGGGCGTCGTGGAGTAAACGACACCCCGTGGGTGGAACTTGTACGTAGAATGGCTTTAACACGGCTGTGACGTTACCCAGGGGGTTGGCGGCTGTGACGTGCACTGTATAGATGCCAGCTGAAAGAAGAATATTATTATAAGAATTCTATAGAAACCGGCTGTACATGGTGATATAGACGGTTATATATACATACCCTTTTTCAATTTGGGGAAGAGAAAGTAAATAACAAGCAATACGGCACATGATATCAATTACTCGAAATAATGTGATTTTAATGAACAATTATTTTCGTGCAATTATAAAATTCTTCATGATTCATAATCTCTTCTTTAACTGAGGCGACTTTGGCATGAAAATGAAAAAAAATCCAGCGCTGTACTATCATCGTTTATGCCAATAAAAATGATTAAATCAAAAAATCAAAAAAATCTCCTCCCTATATGAGTTCAAAAAGTTGCTCATATACTCTTGCTATAGGGCAGTGCTGCGTGTGACATGTGGACAGCTATAAAAGAAGAGCCAGCTAATGGTCTGCACATATGGGCGCCAACTCCCCCTGCAGACATCGCCTTTCACGTAGAGGCTTTTCTTGGGTTGGTTGCCAAAAGGTCGATTTGCCTGTGAAGTGTGTTGGTGCTTTGGGGAGGGGTTTTCACTGTCATTAAAAACGAGTGCCTGGCCTGATGGGGCCAGCTGATTGCGGCATTCAGCAGAGAGTAACTCTGTCAGAGAGCAGCTCAGTGGGCTGCTTTGAACTGCTCACTCATTGCCCCACGACCCCCATCTGTCCGGCCATAGGGTTGGGGGAGAGGGGAACTCAAACAGAACTGACATTCAATAATTGACACCTTTTATTAGGGACTTTTCAAGCGGTGTTGTTTTTCGCCATCGACCGCAATCATTTTATAACAATTGGCCCCAGCCACTCCAACTCCGACCACTAGATTAGGCTCATTACAGCAATTAGAAGAAAACAAGCAGGGGAGTAACTGGGAATTGTATTGTTTGTACTGGCTTTGTGATTGCACACAAAACCTTTTGCGCCCTCTTATTCCCCAACAACTAACCCACTTCAAACCCACCACAGTTTCCTACACCCACCCACTGGCCGCGTCCGACGACTAATAGGCCTGTGCCTCTGAGCAGCTATGAGCAACTCCCACAGCTCCTGTGGGTTACTTGGAGAAGGGTCATTCCGATGGACAGTCTTACTACTCATGTTTTTAACGCTACGTGTTCCTCTTTTTTTCTTAAAGAAGAAAAGGGAGAAATCGAGGGCATTTATTAATGTGCAATGGGAAGGAGTAAAATTATCGCCCCTCATTAGTAAGGAGCTACTCGGGGGAGCAGCTCGCGTCCAGCAGAGTTCTATATTTAACAAGCCCTATAGGTGCTCATCATGCTTGGCATCCATTAGTTTAAAAAATCCGGCAACTGTCATGTTATTTATGATAGTGTGTGTGGCAAAAAAAAAGCATTACTTGAAGATGCTCCCTGCACTTTATTTTTGGTGGCAGTGTTGGAGGGGTGGGTTATATTGGACACTTCAAGGTGCCTATACCCATCAGCACGGCATTGACGTGCCGTTTTTCGGCATTGTTCGTGATACAGGCGGTTTTGTTACACTGTGGTAAAAGAAACCCTTGATATCGCTTTAATATGAAGAAAACGGCGTCTTGTGCTGTACAGATGTCTCTCCAGAATCCTTTAGGGTAAATGTTGGCGTGAATATTAGACATCGTAAGGCACCCAGCGAAAATGCTATCTACCACAAGAGTGGATTAGACGGGATCCATATAAACAGACGTAAGAAAAGAAAAGTGTTACCCTAGTTATAAGATAGGGTCAACCCTTTGGCATTTTCCCCTCTTCTTTTTGAGTGCAAATCTATAGTCAATATTGCATTTTAAAGGTAATTTGATTGTTTTTGGAAAACTTTCTTGAATTGAAACTATGAAAGTCAACCCTGTTATACACGAGTTAACACAGTGATCCAGGAATTGGTATTGTTACCACAAAAATATTCCCAGCTGCTTTCGAGGCCGAGCATTCGAGGGAAAACTACACACCATTTACACCATCTATACAATGTGTCCTTCCCGGTCCCTGTACTCTCAAAGCGAAATGACATCATGCTCGTTCCCTCCCCGCAAAGATATCCCATGTCCCATGGACTTTAGGTCAGAAAATAACCCTTTTTTGTGAAAAACCGTGGACATTGCATGGTAGAAAAACACCCCTTTTTCTACAAAACGTTGACATATTTTTTACGATATTTTTGGGAACGAGCATAGGTGTCATTTCTTTCTGAGAGTGCAGACACCGGGGTGTCCACACAGTAGCTTGAGGGGTATACTGATATATTTTATATGTATTCTATGGTCAAGTAGGAGTTCCGATATTGCGCAAATTCCGATATTGCGCGTGACATCTACACAGTTGCTTACCTTTTGTGTAAAGGTGAGTCACCTCACACGTGACGTCATCTACGTCATCAGACCCAGCTATGACCCGTGACGTACCGTCACCCAGGTCGAAGTGACACGTCACGCTCGTCCCTCTCACAGCCCTGTGTGTATGGGAATTGAAGAATCTTACAGGAATTGTGATATGATCTGCGAACGGAGAGTGTAGGGCGCACTAGTGTCTGTTTTCCCATTATACCACAGCGGGCACAGAGAACAAAGCATTTCACACCTCTTGTATACTGTATACAGCTACTGGTATAAAGTAGTTATGGACCTAGTAGCAATCTGTCGGGGTATCCTATAAGGCTCCTTCACTGTATTTCGTGTACAGATTGGTACACGTCCTATAACTACTACATACAATGTAACAATCAGTGATCATCCAGTTTATGCAAATTAAAAGAACTTTGAATGTAGTATTCAACGTTAATGTTAGACATGTTTGATTGCATATGACCGATATTGTGGTATCTATTAGTGTTGGTAAATCTGAATACATGATAGTTTCAAATACATCAATGATTAATCAATCTACAATATTAACACTTGAAGGATTGCAGGTATACTTTAATACGCTATGCCCTTCGTCGTCATGATGCATGAATGCATGGTGCATCAAGCCAACCCTCCGGATGTGATAAACTCCTGATGGGTCGGCATGATGCACCAACTGTCGATGAAAGCAAGTTAGAAACGCTTACACGGCATAGAAGGTGACAGCGGCCTCGACTCCACCCCCAGAGATGGCGGGGTCCAGGCGTGCCCAGTCATGTCCGTTATCCTGGGACAGGCTCAAGTCGGCGATTGGTTCAAAGACGGAGAAGACGTAAGGTAGAGACGCCGTGACGTAGGACGACGAGTCCAGTGAGTTGGTGACGTGGACGGAGACGTTGAAGACGCCGACCTGGTCCAAGTCCAACGTGACTGAACTGCTCACGCCGTTACTGTGGTGGTAAGGGGAGACAAGAGCTGCTCATTTCAGGAAAAGTTTCATTTTTTTTAATAGACATTACGAAGACATTGAATTGCTCATCCAAGCAAGTGGCTACTTGATATTGTTGAATGTAAAGGTCTCCATGAAATATTATGAGGCCAATTACAATTTCCGAAAGGGTAAACCAAACAAGATATAACTTCAGGAGACTTCAAAGAGTGTAGACTTACGATTCACTGTCTTTGTGGATACTTCCGGTGACCTCCCAATCAAAGGTTAGGTTCTTTCCCGTCTCCACAGTGGCGACGATGACGACGCTTGTACCGAGGGCGACGATTGGTCCGTGCGTGGCATTGAGCCTCACTCCCGTCGTTGGCTCCTCGACGCGCACCTCTCTGCGCGCATCACGTGACGTCACAGAGTTCGACACGTTAACCGTCACGCTGTACGTCCCGACCCGCTCGTAGGTATGACGTATTACGTACGTCCGCTTCCCGTCGTCGTCCCCGCTGCTAGTTTGACGTAGCTCCACGGGGATGTCACCCGGGGCACCTTGGTGGACGGTGCCGTCGCCCAAGTCGATGTGGAAGTGTCTTGGCGGACCCCCGACCACGTGGATGAGGATGTTGGTGGGTCGGCCGCTGAGGACGGGCCGGGTGGAGAGGCGGACCCGCTGCAGACGCAGCTCGGCGACCACCTCCATGGGGCCAACCTCAGCCCAACCCAGGCTGTTACTGACGTTAACACTGATCACGTACTTCCCAGCCTCC
The DNA here is from genome assembly GCA_947462335.1 of Harmothoe impar. Taxonomy (NCBI): domain Eukaryota; kingdom Metazoa; phylum Annelida; class Polychaeta; order Phyllodocida; family Polynoidae; genus Harmothoe; species Harmothoe impar. The sequence continues at coordinate 62,832,544 of OX381715.1, read as the reverse complement.
GTGAACCGCCGCCGCAGCTGGAATGGACACAAGAACAAACTTGGACTTCATAGACAAGCTAGATGTACATGTATGTCAAAGCATAAGACCAGAAACCCATTATTTGAAAAAATTCGCTGCTGTACTTGATTACTTGCAACATAGAGATTCTTTGCAGATACCTAGAAACCAATAATACCCCATGATAACACGATCGAATGATTCTTTGGTATAGAACACGCCTTCATTAATGATATGAAACCAATAAACAAACTCCAAAAAAGTGATAATTATGAGAATCAATGAATCACAAATGCTGACTCTCATCTTTATTCCTTTAACTGGCCTGACTGATCATGGCCCATTATGACCCTGCGTCCTAGCAGTCAGTTAAAGGACTCTGCGTAGCCTCTCTGCTCCTATGCACCCCCCCCCCCCCCCACACACACACACTCCTTCAAGCCGCCAACACCCCTCCCCCCGTCCGTTTTATCCGTCTTTACACCCGCTGAATGACCGGCTGAATGCAGCTGAGTCTTATTTCCCTTCCGCAGGTTCTCCACCATGTGAGACGTGGGCCAGAAGTAAGGGGAGAAGAGAAGGGCCAAGTGAGGGGAAGGCGACCGCCTTAATAAATTGGATTCTTATACAAGTTGACCCGCAGAAAGGCGCACTGATGGCCGGCTGGGTGCGCATGGGCGCCGTAATGTGACCCTTTTCGTCGATCAAATCTATGAGAAAATTGAGTTTGATCAGGTGGTTGGGTGGGTGGGAGGAGGGAGGTGGGGGCGGTCGGGTTGGGTATGTGTGTGTCATGTGTAGATAAAAATAGCTGACTACTAATCTATCAGTGGGCAGTGTGTCGAATATTGAAGCTACACTCTCACTAAGGATCTACAAATTGCAGTTTTCAGTACTTTTCATGAGGGCGCCGTTTAGAAAGTGGGCCCCGTGAATCTGATGACCGGCCTTCGGCTATGTTGGGTATAATTATAAAACTCTAGCATCTTTAGAAAGTGGCATTGGATGACCCTGAGGGACCTCTGACTGGATGTCCATGTTAGTAGCCCCTACCCTGCACCTACAAAGACCTCAGGTATAGTATATGATATTATCCCTGTCGGCGACCGCGACCTGAACATGTCCTCCCTAGGATGATACTACATGACCTTATAGTGACCTTACAGTGACCTTACAGTGACCTTACAGCTACCTCTAACCTGGCACTCTAGTTGTCCCTGGAGGACCACATTCTGTGGCATGGACGACCCTGATTAAATATACCATGACCACACCGACCGGCGTTCTACCCTCTCCATGTCATGCCGGGTCAAAGTCTATAATACATGACATAACGAGGTCCTGTACAGAGGCGTAGGAAGCAAATCTCCATTAGGGGGGCCCAGGGGAGCCCACTATTATAGAATCGGCTTTTATACATGATGAACATTTACACACTTATATTGGGTTGTATAAAAAAGTAGTATTTCAGCCCCCTTTAGTTCTGACTGGGGGGTCCAGGCTCCTTTTCCCCCACTTTTTCCTTTGCGGAAGAGGTAAAGATTGGAAATAGTGTGTATCATAGTAAAGGTTTTGACAAATTTTGGGGGGGCCCAAACATATTCGGCCCCCCCCTCTCAGTGATCGGGGGGGGGGGGCCCGGGCCCCCTTGGCCCCCCCTTTTCCTACGCCACTGCTGTATACGTGTCTGGACCCTCCCCCAGTGTCACAGGTGGAACCATTCAATAGTCAGCACACTACCTCTGTACCTGGCCACCCTCACAGTATCCCTAGAATTGATATTATAGAATATCGGCTCATGCTCTATCATCACTTCAAGGCATGAACCAATGGCCGCAGACATCGCCTATCGTGTCAAATATTGGTCTGCATGACCTCGTTCATGTCAATAATTCATTCAAATTGACCAGACTTCAATATTATCCCCTGCACTCATTAGAGACTGGTGATCAACATATTCCACCAGCCGGGTGCTCATTCAAGGCTGGCACTTGTCTTACTGCGGCACTTATTCAAGGATCCCATGCTTAAAGCTTGACCGTCATGGTTGAAGTGAGGAAAAAAGCCCTTTTGGATATAGTTCAGTTTTGATTCACAAGAGGGCTCTTAAGGGCTGGGAGCTCAGCTCTTACAGGCACAAGATAGGGTTAATATGTTGTAGCTGGACAATGCTCATGGTCCCCTACTCAAACACTGCTTCCCTCTGGTGGAACTGTTATTTTAGTCCATGCATGGAAAATGCTGAACTTATTCCCTGACGGCCCAGCTTTAAATACATGCCTATAGATAGGGTGTGTGTATCAGCTAACCCAGCCAACCCCGATTACGATGGGGTGGCCGATCAGTGGTAGATTGAAGCACATCACGAGTGGAACAATTCCGCATTGACCGGGCCCAAATTCAATTCATTACGATGCGGCATGGCCCCATGCTGAATCGGCGTGAAATGTCAACTTGTTCATCTGCCCGACCACCCGCGCACAAGCGTAAAGCACACCCAGCGGGAATCAGCGAAACCAGAGCTGTGACGTCACCGAGGGGAGTCGGGTGCGTACAAAAAGAAACCCCACATTTGTTTCTATGCAATATTGAAGACATTTTCGTACTTCTTTTTGTCAATTTTAGGGTCTTGGGAAAGACTGGCTAGTCGTTTTATGTTTAAAAAAAACAATCCGACCTACCGAGCCTATATTTTCTTGCCATGTTACCTGAAATATACCTTTTTTTTGGCCTAACAATATAGCAAGGTAGGGTCAATGATGAGTAATAGGCATATGCCTCAGTGGCAAAATCTGATTCAATATGATAATATCAGTATTGATTGATGTGGCAAGGCCTACCTTGTAATACAAATACAAGTAATCATGTCGATGGACAGCCACTGGACAGCAACGCCAAAGGGTTAATACAAAGCCCAATGTTACCCGATGGCTCCTGATGGCATCAGTGAGTGGGTTTTCTTATCACCACCTCTATGCGATAGGATCCTAACACTGCCCACTGCGATGTTTGCAAGTATTCCAATTGTAGCCTTCTGCTGGGCAGCATACAGCAACTCCACATGTATATAAATCTGCAGGGGTGGTTAGTATGTACGGCGGATCTAGCACTAAAGGGCAACATGGATTAAGCTACCGGGTAGCAGTGGGTGGTGGTGGTAGTAAGGGGGGTGGGGGGGGGGGCAGAGGCGTAGGAAGCAAATCTTCATTGGGGGGGGGGGGCAGGGGGGCCCACCCCAACCAGCCTTAATGGGGAATGTATGTATCATATGATAGGGTCATGGCAAATTTTGGGGGGCCCAAACATATTCGGGCCCCCCTCCTCTGTGATTGGGGGGGGGGGGGCGCCCCCCCCCTAGTCCCCACGTGGTCACGTTCAGAGACATAGGGAGTGGCCCCCAGAGGTGGTGAGCTGCTCGGAGCAGTTCGGAGCAGCTCGGGCTGGGTAAGGGGTTGGGGTAGTGTATGTGGTTTCTGGGTGCAGGAATAGGGGGTGATCAGACAGCAGATGGACAGGGGGCGCGGCAAGATGGCAACGAATCTGATTTGGCTTGAGTTAACCCTTTAAGGGCCGCATGGTGCTTTAAAAGAGTTAATGCACTATGCCTTTTGCTGTCATGCTGCAATGAATGCAGCCCTGGCGAGTAACTCACCAGGGCTATATTCATGGATCATAATACCAAACAAACAGCATGCTCCTAGTATATGCATGTATCAGTAGCTCGACAAAAGATATTACTATTAAAACAGTATGTGGTGCTTAAAGGGTTAAGGGCGTTCCTCCAGCGTCCACAGTGTGGGCCGCAGGTGGTCACGTGTTCAGTACCTCACTTTACGGCAACGGTCCCTGCTCCGTGAGCCTAACAGCCCCGTTACTTTACAGCTTAGGCCAAAAAAAAGAAGGTTTGTTTCAGGTCACCCGACCGACCCTATCAAAACAGGGCCAAACCTACGTTTTTTTAATGCAATTTTGAAGAAATTTTTCGTATTTTTACCCTCTTTGGGACAATTTTAGGGTATTCAAAATAGTTGGCTAGTACATTCATGTTTTAAATTTTTAAATCCGACCTACCGACCCTACATCTTCTGCCCATGTTACCTGAAACAACCCTTTTTTTGCCTTATTTTACAGCTTATAGCGCCCTGCCAGTTTACAACCACAATACTGGACTAAACAGACGCAAGAAGCTGGGTGAGAAGTTCTACAACTTGGTCTGTAGTGGCTATCTCAGGTTAGTCATAGGGACCGACCAACTGATCTTCAAAAATGACTGAGGCAAAACGAAATATGATTAGTGCATTATTCAAAAAGACTTAGGCTAATAATCATAGAAATGGAACGACTAAGGTGAGTTGGTCAGTACTGACCAACCTGACATTACCAACTAACCCATAGATTAGTCGTATATGATCCAAAGAAATGAGTAAATGTCATAACTATGGCTACTTCTACTCAATAACAACCAACGTATTACTAAAATCCTACTGTAAAATGTCCCTAGTACAGGACGCCGCTTATCATGAAGAGATTCCCTATTAGGCCAAAAAAACAGGTTTGTTTCAGGTAACATGGGCAAAAACTGTAGGGTCGGTAGGTCGGATTTCTTTTTGATTTTTTTTAACATTTTTTTTTAAACATGAAAGTACTAGCCGGCCGGTCTGAAGACCCTAAAATTGACCAAAAAAGGGTAAAAATACGGATTTTTTTCAAAATTGCATAAAGAAAACGTAGAGTCGGCCCTATTTTGATAGGGCCAGTCGGGTGACCTGAAACAAACCTTTTTTTGGCCTTATACACGGACAGAGCCCACACACGACTCGCCGCCATATACGGCCACTTTAGGTCTCCCTCCCTGACATAGTTATGCTACCCTGTCTTCACCGTGCACGGCAATAGTCGATAACCTGCACATATCAATCATTATTGACAGAGTGAACCATTTTCCTGGCCCTGGGCTTATCCCACTACATGTCATCCCCCCTCCCTCCGGCCTGCCCCCCGGCCCCTGCCGACCTCCTCCAGGCGGCAGATTGGTCTGTAAGAAGCAGAGAAAAAGGGAGGGGTAAGGGGCAGGGTGGTTCGTCAAGACGTGATATTGATGCTCGGGGTCAGGCACCGGTGGGGGCTGCGCTGCTGTGGGGAGAGCGGCCCTCACTCACCAAGCACATACTATCAATGCTGGCGCTGATTTTAGACTAGGGCAGTCCACGTGGCTTCTCCAGATTCTGGCTGCCCCCTCCCTTAACCAGCTGGCCCACCCTGGAGGCCCTCTCATCGGGGCCTCCCTTCGATCCTTCTGTACCACAGTGCCCATCCCACTCCCATCCCGACACCACCACCACAAACCCAGGTTCCCAGTGGGCACCAAATTCAACGTTGAATTAACATTGAATCAATATTGTCAACCATTGGTCAATGTTGATTCAATGTTCTGTGCCCACTGGGTTGGTGTATGACGCATCTCATGTTTTATATCTTATTATGCCTACAGCTATAGTTTTAAGATATTGTGCGAGCGCAGATAGGCCAGGGGAATAAGATGGAAGAACAAAACGTTTGCTACATTTTGGGGTTCATTATCATTTTTTACAAGGCTCAAGGTCCGTCGACGATATAAATTTCCGGTTGCTATAGGCTCTTTTGCTTTGCATCATGGTTTGTCCCGTGACTTTACCCTGAGGGCTTTTTTTTCCAGAAGAGCAACGCTCACTTTATTTCTGTAAAAGATATTTGAAGTACAATGTTCAATCAAGCGTCACAACATTTTTACCCAGAGGGCATTTTAACATGAGCTATATCCTTGTTTCAATGTCGTCGCGTTGAATATATGCATCATTCGATAGATCCATCATAAAACAACAAGTGAAGAACAAGATATTTTGATAATGTGTGCAAACATATTAAGCTGTTGAATTTCTTCCAGTGGGAAATAAAATCAGATTATATGATTGTAAGCTGTGAGGAATGTTCCTATTTCTCCAATAAGCCGCCCCCTCCCCCCATTCTTCACGGCTGCTATAAGAGATATGGCTTTTCCGCCATCATGTATCATATCACACCATTCAAATATCGATACAAGTCTCAGAGAATGATACATTCTGACTGAATACTGTCTGGGGGATTCCCCTACCACGCAGAGGCTAATCATGTCCAATACACACAGTATTATATTTAGAACTCATACAGGACTGCAGTGTTCTACATACATATGTATAGCCATGCCTACCTACACTTCCATCCTAGGTGGTTTAATTAAAGCTAAAGGCTATGGGTGATCAACCTCGGCAAGCGTCATTTTCTAGGCATGTGACTGAGTTTGAGGAAAGGTCCAAAGATAGAGCGAATATCAGTATGGGACACTAAGACTTAGGCTCCTTCCCCTAATAATGTTCTAATATGTTCTCAGTGGATCTGTAAAAATTACAGTAGTGACCCTTTTAGTCTCCGAATTTCAAAATATTCCTGATAAATTATAAAGCTTCAGCTACTCTAGCTAATCCCATAGCCCTTTTCAAGATATCTAACAGACTGGCAATGGGTATTACCATATTCTTCTATTATGTATATATATATATATATATATATGTATATACATATATATATATATATTCTTGAATTAATACATGCCATATATGCAGGACACCTTATTCTGGTCATAGCCCAATGGAAGGTTGAATACCTCACCCCACATCTCGACACCCCAGCCGCCGCCTTGACTTTTGATATGTATGTCAGCAGGAGAAAGCGGAACTGACCAGTCCGCCATATTGAATATGCCACCGACGCTCTCCAAATGAGACATTTTTACAATGTATATAATGTAGGTAAACAAACACCGGTGGGTATGAAAGTGTTAAGAAGCAGCCTGCAGCACAGGACGAGCCGAATCTGACCACAGAGGGTGATTGGTACACAGTGTGGCTTCTCCGCCTGGCAGCTGGCTTCCCAGAATGGCTTCACCGGAAACGATGAGCCGTCCACTGGTCAAAGGTCAGTGTAGCAGGCGTCCATGTGGCCGGGGGAGGAGATGTTTAGTTGGCTGAATGTCAACAGTATTGCTGCAACTGGTGTCCATTTTAGAATGATGTTTATATATATATCAGTCACTCCACATGGTCACCAAATAAGGACATGTAAAACTACACGTACTACATTTGTATCTCTCTCTCTCTCTCTCTCTCTCTCTCTCTCTCTCTCTCTCTCTCTCTCTCTCACTCTCTCTTTCTCTCTCTCTGTATAAGGTATGGATGGGGGTATAGTCAATATATTAAACTTAATCTAATTATATGAACCTCAACATTGGATATTGACTTAATTACAGGTCAACAACTGTTGCTTATACAGATTAAATATAATGTGCTAATGAGGGAGGCCTTGACATAATATAATAGAACACCATGGCCTTTTGCCATTTAGGCTGCAGTCTCACTTTCCCTTTGCCTAAGCCGGGTCTGAGGCAGCTATATCTTTGTTTGAGCCTCCTCTATATATCAGCCGTACCCGGCCTCATGTTGTAAGGCAATGGAAGACTTCCCTCCGTAAGGACTGGTAATGACCGATAATTGTCCCTTTATACGCCGGCCCGCCAGCATTTTCTGCCGCGCTCAGCCAAAACAAAAGCCAAGTGCCTAGCTTCTTGTAGTCATGGAATAGAAGGGGCTATCGCAGCTCCTTGCGACTGCTTGATTACTTAAACTGAATCTGTGCTATAAATAAGGCTAGAGTCCCTGGAGTCGCGAAATAAATGGAATCCTTATCAGTAAATTAGGTAAGGCGCCGGCAAAGCGTTTCCCTTGTCCAATTCGTATTCTCTAGTCGGCAGTCTTTCTTTTCTGGCCGCGCTTTGATACTTGACGTCTTAACATCCTGACTTCCAGAGGCAAAATAGAAAAGTCTTTTTATGCTCAAATGTCTTGGGGATCCGGGTTGTTATACATATGTCTAATTGGTGTATTTATACCACTGCCCAGCTTATAGTCATGGGTAGAAACCCATATGGAAACACTTAACAAACATCCTGTTGCAATTTGGAATATTAAAATGGATTATGGCATAAGGAAACGCATTTCCACAGGACTTTATCACGTACAGGTTATCTATACACAATATAGGCAACTAGACTGATGTCACTGAGATGTAGTGTTATAATAGTGAAGGCTGAACCGTATCAATTATTACTGCCTAAGGTTCTGTTTCAGATGTGGTGCCGTGTTCACACTTGGAAGACCGCCAAATGACGAGAACGTGGTCGACAGTTCTGGGCCCCAGCCCGCAGACAAATGCGAAACCCTCCCTCCCAGGAACCCCAGCTCAGATTAGCATAATACGCCATATAGGCCATCACGCTAGAGATCATCTAGGGTCACGACAAGGTCATAGAAGGGGTAACAGTCAAGGTCAATCAAGGGGGAGAAGGAGGGGGCCAGGCCATCCGCAGGTCATCCACCAAACCATGATGTGATTGGCAATGGCTGATTTACCTGAGGAACGTGATCTTGACATTGTCATTGACCTTACCATGACCTTGACCTTGTCATTGACCTTAGATATGACCTTGGCCTGTATAATGACCTCCGGTGCCGCCGTATCCTACACTAGGGTTAGGCATGCCATTCTACAACACAGAATGTATATCTACCAGGATATTTATTTCAAGGGTTCTTATTTCCAGTGTTTTTAAACCCCAACAACCTCCGCTATAGAAATACCCGTCCTCGATACACTCTTGGCTCTTGCTAGTGGAGAAGTAAGAGTTGGGCCTATGAAATTGACTTGGCTGCTACCTCCCTGGGAAATAAAATATCCAACAACAGTATCCCTATTAACCGTCTTTGAAATTCTGCTTACATTCAATTAACTATTACCATACTGTACCCTCTCCAACACTCAGACTGGAAAATAATAATAACCTATTATTTTTAATTCTGGAGGAAAGACTATGTTTCGGGGACCTTCTTTAAGTCTGGCTACAACTCCCATTGCTGCAGTAGCCTAAAGCTTGTTCCTACATCAAAGAAGAGGGGGTTTGTCAAATGATTTATATTTCACTCAACAGACGGTTTATCCCCCATCTCAGCTGGAACAGCTCTACTGATAAATCTAAATTCAGTGAAGTCAAAACAGACAACGCACGCCTCTCACTGAGGTATACTGTGGGTTATGACTGCGAGCAAGACGCAAGACAATCTTCCCCTTTAATTGAAGACGCCTTTCTTTGTTGACCGTGTAAATGTCGGTGACAAAGGAATCTCGGGGCAATTCCATTCTTTATATGACAGTGTGTTTTAGCTGTCATTAGAGCGCGATGAAAAGTGGTCAGGCTTTGGTGACAGGTGTACAAAAAGGGCTCGGGATGAGCAGAGGCAGGGGAGGGGGCAGGGTGCGGGGGGGGGGGGGTGGCAGGGTGTTAGGTAGGGTGGGCGGCAGTTTAGAAGGCAGGGTAGGAGGTAGGGTGGGTGGTGGGGTGATAGATACAGTGGGTGGAGAAGGACTGTATGAGAGGTAGGGGCGGGGGTGTAAATTGCGATGTCATGGCGCTGTCACCAACCAACCCGACTGTCTTTTATCACGATTAAAGGTGACGTGACGGGAGATCCCAAAGCGTTCTGAATATTGGCCATCGGCAGGTGGCTTGACGTAGCTATGATGTCGCCATGACGTTTGGGTGAATGGCTGCGGAAAACGGACCGGCTGTTGGCATACAAATGTACATGTAGAAAGGTCTGGTTTCCCCGATCCCTTGTGAATTCAACCGAGGCCAGTCCATTTAAGCAGTGAACAGTTTAACGTACCCATGGGAATCTTCTTTGTAGATTGTGAAAAAGATCAATAAAACTATTTTCAAATACCTAAAAGAAAACCGTATAGGGTAGGCAAAAATGAAAAGGTTTGTTTTAGGTAACCCGACCGACCCTATCAAATTAGGGCCAACCCTACGTTTTTTGTTATGCAATTTTGAAGACATTTTCGTGCTTTAACCCTTTTCCGGTCAATTTTAGGGTTTTTGGAGAGGCTGGTTAGTACTTTCATGTTTAAAAAAAAGAGTAAAAATATCCGACCTACCGACCCTACATTTTCTTGCAGTGTTACCTGAAACACACCTTTTATTTGGCCGCATATATATATATATATATATATATATATATATATATATATATATATATATATATATATATATATATATAATATATACATATATATATATATATATATATATATATATATATATATATATATATATATATATATATATATATATAAAAGCAGATTTGCATGAACTCCGACTTACCTGGTTGTCAGGTGTAATGGGCAGGTGTTTGCCGTCTATAGACCAGTGGTACAGCAGGTGGGAGCCACTGCCCACCTTAACCTGCCAGGTGTAGGCCTTGGACATCCTGAAACACAATGGTCAGTGTCAGCAGCAATACATAGACAAAACTCCACGCTAATGACATACATGCACATCATACTTCACGAGTTATAGCTGGGTCATATCACACGATGCTGAAGACTGAGTGTGATATGATCCAGCTTTAACGAGTGATGTATGATGTACATGCATGTTAATACCCAGCCAGCATTGGTCCCTGGGGCCCATTTGTGTTTTACTTGGGCCAACTGGGCTTGCCCATATCTGGGTTATGGTCCTTTTTGTCCAGGACTACCAGTGGGATTCCAAATGGGCCAGCCCAGGAAAACTTTTTTTCCCATAAATACTTTGTAAATATTTCAAAACATGCTGATATCTAATGTTCCTACAGAAATCACCATTTATTGTACATTTTTACAGTTTATATTTTATCTGGGCTCGGGCTGGGCACTTTGAATCTGGGCTGGGCCATTTGGAATCCCAGTGGTAGCCCTGGACAAAAAGGATCATAACCCAGATATGGGCAAATCAGCTTGCCCACGTAAAAACACATATGGGTCCCACTAAGCAATGCTGGCTGGGTAAGTGGGGTTTTGTGTTTATGACATAGCCCTACAGTTTTTACATGAAGAAAATCAACAAATTTGGAGGCCATGGAGTAGGGCTACACCGTCCTCCATGGAGGCATGGAATACGGAGCTCCCATAGGTTTAGCATAGAGAATGCCGTACCACCATGTAATAAAGAAAGGATGCTGCATGCAGTGGCACGCCGATCATCCTGTCTGCATGGCTGCTAATTTTTCCTTCTTTAATTCCCTTTTTCCACGTTCAAGTAAGGCGAGCAGCCAAACGGAAAGGATGGGATACATATTATTGCTTAATTGGAGGATTGATAGATACAGGTGGTCATGATTAACTTGTAATTAGGGTGTCAACATGTAAAGGAAAACCAATATAACAAGCCCTCACTCCTATCTAACTATAAATGACTGGTCCTTGCCGCCAAACACGCCTTATATGTTCTAGTCATGAAACTACTGTTACAAGAATGCAATGTATGTTTTGACATGTAAATCACTATGTGGAAGTCAAACAACGCAATTTAAAAAAAAAAAAAAAAATTCAGAAAACATATAACTCACTCAAATAAGGGCACTGCGGAGGGGCCGACCAGGCTGACATCGGCGAGTCTCTGTTCTACGGCTAACACCTCGAGAGCATTAGCGGGCCCGTCTACCCCCGTGGGGGTCACCTCCACTTCGTACACCCCGGGGATGCTGAAGTTATGAGTCCAGCGAGCCACACCTGAGTGGTTAGGGCTCAGCATGATGGTGTCATCACTGTCACTCTGTCCAGTGTGGCGGTAGTAGACTATGAGCTTCATGCAGTCCAGGTGCAGGTTCTATCAGGTGACAAAATTGGAGAATCAAGTGTTAATGTCTTTTGTGGAGTTACTTAGAAAAGGGTGAGATATGAGTTATGAATTTGGATTTAAAAATGTGTATACCTCTCTATATATTGTACAGATCTGAAATAATTCAAACATGAATACATTTTATGCACATTTATGGATAGACCAATGATTTCCCGCCGTTCTGTTGGCAATAGAATAAATTCAGCTTTAATAGTCACTTGCTCCACATTGGGAGTTATATTATATATATATATATATATATATATATATATATATATATATACATATACATATACATATATACATATACATATACATATACATATATACATATATATCTAATAACCATTAGATGTATAGTATGCTATTACTTACAATGAGTGTTAAGTTGATAGGACTTCCGAATTCCTTGATACCCCCTTGAGTGAGGCGCATTTCGGGCCTGGTTCTAAACAGCTCGAAGATCTGTTTCTTCTCCTGGCTGTTCACTGGATAATCGATAGGAACGTCACATAGTCATGCTAGTATTTCCTTTATTGTCTAACCATTTCATTTTTCTATTTATTCTACTTAGCCAACACTTTGGTACAGCCTTCCCCACTCCACCATTCCACTATACTACTTACACTCAGTCACGCATTGGTACAGCCATCCCCACTCCCTCATTCCACTATACTACTTACACTCAGTCACGCATTGGTACAGCCATCCCCACTCCCCTATTCCACTATACTACTTACACTCAGTCACGCATTGGTACAGCCATCCCCACTCCCCCATTCCACTATACTACTTACACTCAGTCACGCATTGGTACAGCCATCCCCACTCCCCCATTCCACTATACTACTTACACTCAGTCACGCATTGGTACAGCCATCCCCACTCCCCCATTCCACTATACTACTTACACTCAGTCACGCATTGGTACAGCCATCCCCACTCCACCATTCCACTATACTACTTACACTCAGTCACACATTGGTACAGCCATCCCCACTCCCCCATTCCACTATACTACTTACATTCAGTCACACATTGGTACAGCCATCCCCACTCCCCTATTCTACTATACTACTTACACTCAGTCAACATATTGGTACAGCCATCCCCACTCCCCAACTCCACTATACTACAGTGTATTTTCACACAGACAACACATTGGTTCAGTCATCCCATTCAACAGAAGCCCCTCTGAGTGAAAACGAAGGCTTCGCCCTCCCTGCGAGATGCCTCTGTGTTGATAGATCACACTAATCAGTTACTTGACCCATCACATCAATCAATTAGCAGGGTTACACCAATCAACATTAAGGAGTCCACAACGGCTACCTCAAGTGGAGCGACACTTGTTCGTTTTGAAAATGAGAACCTTTCTGTTTTCATTCATGTCACCAACGTCAAAATACAAGACTTTGCTCTGGTATTGAGTAAGTAGCAATCCGTCCAACTGACGAGTTAGCACTCTGGAAATTGGAGGGTTTTAGGTATGTACTCTCGGTGACTTGTTTTAGTTTACTGGATTTGATTGATTAAACGTACCTCATATACATACCGAAGTAATAATTTTTGGAGGTGTTTTAATCAGAATTTTATTGACCACATTATTATACACAAATATTTCCTGTACTGTATATAATAGCATAATGATCGGTCAGAATAAAATATTTAAAACGATCACATTAAAAGAAAGAAGTAGACCTACCTTTGTTTTGAACTTTGACGCTGACAGCAATCCTTTGGATGGTGTCTGTGAAGACCATCTCCAGTACAGGGGCCTTGGTGTGGGCGACCACCTGGTCCTCCTCCCGACCCCCCACGGTCCACGTGTACAGCAGGTCAGCTCTGTCAACCAGGATACCTGCAAGCCAATGTAAGAGCGAGTAATGAGGGTTTAACGCCATTTCGACAGCTAGGGTCACATTCACGGCGAGAACACTACATTAGAGAACAATTTGTTCCGGGAACGAGTGTTGGTTCAATGAGGGTGACGTGATGGTGAAGGGCAAAATGATGGTAGATCAAATGGTGTCTTTTGTCTGTTTGGGTGTAAACCTATTGGTGGATATAGAAGATAGAAAAAACCCACTCCTACACATTTACCGATGCAAGGGTTCTTTAACCTCCTGCACCACATAGACATGGTATGAGAGGGAAGCCAATGTATAAGGACATGTAAAGCTATACAAGTATGTTATTATAAGGACATGTAGCATGTTACAGCTTTACAGATTGGTACAAGGGGGTGTAGGGCTCTGTTACAGCTAAAAGAAATAAGTGATATCTATTTGGGATAGCTGTTTAAAGGGGGAGAAAAAATTCTGAATCCATGAGCCGGCTACCCACTCTCTGTAATGCTATAGCAGTGATGTACCCCCAAAAACAAGCTAATTTTGCCACAAGATCATGAACTATGACAAAACTATAAACCAAATCATTTCATGCAGAAGACACCAGATAGCTGAACATGTTGAGCACACAATGGTCTGGGAATAAATTGAAAAATGTCGTTGCATCAATGAGTACATACCATATCACTGGAATCAGAGTCCCAGAGGACTGGGGAATAGGGGAGTGCCACTTCAAAAACGCATAAATATTATAACTCATCATGACACACTCTACTAAATGTCCTACTATATATGTAAGACATACATGACCCGTAATACCTGTACCTCTGTGTTTACATTCAGAAATGTCACGACATACACTTGTTTATAAATGTCATGATATGCTTAACAGTACTCTGCTTCACATCAACCTTATTATATTACTTTTATATGAATGGCAAAAGGCCATGGCCTACCACCTTCCAGCTCCAATACTATCATTCCTGTTTCTATCCAATATCGCCCACACACTGCAACATGAAAGGTCTATTTTTATACACCACTTTTATATTGCTTTTATAATAGGGGTAGTATCTAATGACACAAAGGCTTGGTCCCTTTTGAAGTATTTTATATAAAGTAAGTCAGTATTATCCCGATCACATCGGATTTTCTCATTATATATTGGGATCGGAAATTAAAAACAATGAGAACGTCCTGTTTTTTCTTCTCCATAGGATCAGTAGATCTACATCAATTACTTTAACCATTTAGGGACTGCGTAATGCTTTAAAGCTGGGTTGTCAGGGAATAAGTTCAGCATTTTCCATACATGGACTAAAATAACAGTTCCACCAGGGGGCAGCAGTGTTTGGACAGGGGACCATGAGTATTGTCCAGCTACAACATAGTCATCCTATCTTGTGCCTGTAAGAGCTGAGCTCCCAGCCCTTAACAGCCCTCTTGTGAATCAAAACTGAACTATATCCAAAGGTGCTTTTGGCCTCACTTCAACCATGACGGTCAAGCTTTAATACATTATGCCCATTTGCTGTCATGATGCATAAATGCAATCCTAGCAGCTGGGCTTGTGAGTAGACTGCATTAATACAGACCTGCCTAGTCTACTCACCAGAACTGCATTTATGCATCATCATCAAATTTAAAGCACCATTCTGCATTAGAGGGTTTAAGAACTGAAGCATCCACGGAAGGAACAACGGAGACAGGATGAAACTGAAGTAATGGCAGACGTATCTAAAGAATGCTGCTGCTGAATTTAGATTACTAGAAGGAAAGTGAAATGGGTAATTAATTGGTATCGCAAACATATTCCCCGACAATAGTTTATCGTATGCTATACAGTTTTAATGGAAGTTCTAGTCTATAGGATCCTTCCTGGAAAAGTACATATTTGAGGGATGCCTCTTTCCACAGAACATAATAATTCCTACCACCTATTCCTCCTTATGTTTCCATTCCTATCCCAAATTACGTGTAGGAGTCTTTCAGAGATGCCACTCACTGGGCACAGAAAATTCAGAAATTATCGAGATTTTCTCAATTTTCAAAATTCCTAAAAATTTAGAAAGGTCTCTGGACCCTATTATTTTTGTGTCATATGCCTTCATATTTTCTCCCACAATGAGAAGCACCTATCTGTCCTTAATCAGTCTCTAACATCCCTGAAACATGTGCACAAAAAGGGAAATCCCTACGGGTATTTTCCTCAGTTTCCATTCCAGCTCCAACAGAAGAGCAAAGCTATATGGGATAAGTACAACTACCTTAAGGGTAGGGTTGGGACCTGGGGGCGTGTACACGTATAGATGCCGATTGGTGGGGGAGAGCCATGGAATGGGGGACTGGGAAGGAGAGGGGAGGGCCAGAAGTAGGTATGACATCGGTACAACTGGGCTGCCTCTCGGCTACAGTCGTAGCAACCTGCCCTAACCACCTCCACCCTAACCCAACAAGCACCCCTGGATGCCTCATTGCTCATGCACTGCATGCAGGCCCGACCCCGCCACGCCTTCCCTTAAAGCCATTAACTGCCCCTAACGACACTTGAGGGCGCGCAGGTCGGGGTGGGGCCCGGTCCCAGCTGGTGCAACCAGATACCGAGCTGGTCGGCGGGCGGAGAGCCCCGCTACAGGCCCGCAGTAGGCCTGGTGTGGGCCAACTCCCTGTTTTTAAAGGGAATCCCTAAGATGACGAGTTCAATACAATAAGAAGATTAAGGCTGCCTTTCTTTTCAGATACAACTTGGGGGTAGTCTTGGGACAAGGAGTGTTAGGGTGGGTATAGGGGGGAGGAATGGGTGGAGGGAGGTTAGTACACGTGGTTAACCCTTGATGTGCCAAATACTGCTTTAAAGTGATATGCCCCTAATCGCAATGTAGCCCTGGCGAGTCTACTTGCCAGGGCTGTGAACATGCATCAGACCGAACTTGCAGGAGTGTATTACCATATGATCGGCACGATGCATGAGTGCAGCACTCTCGAGAACACTCGCCAGGTCGATTCTCCAGGGCTGCATTCTAGCATCATGACAGCAAAGGGCCTAGTACACAAAAGCATCATGCGGCCCTTAAAGGGTTAGTAGCCCGGGCGGTTTGTGGTCGGAGAAGGCTATCTCAGACAGCAGCAATCACTTGTTGGTTGGGAATTGTTGTGATGGCTTAGTTGGCAACACTTGATATAGGCTACTCAGGTGGATCCATGCATGGGCGCGAGTTTGATACCTAGGATGAGGTACTGCCTTTTGTTTAATATGTTTTATATCAGAGTGAAAATACTCATCCGATGCAATGGGGGTGTGGGGTGGTAGGGGGGGGGATGAATCCCATGTTATCCCCCCTCAGTTGGCTTAGATGGGATATCAGGGGTCTGACAGTGGAATGAGTAACGTCTTGCCCAACTAGCACATGTTATGGACAGGGATAACAGGTATCCATTCTTTCAAACTGTGTTTCCTAAGATAAGGGCTAACTGATTCAAACACATAAGGTGTTATCATAAACTTGACCATGTTTCCGTCTAACTCAGCTGCTTTGTCTAGCTAATGATGCAACCATACACAACCACCGGTCAAGCAAGGGTAGCCCCCACTGCTTCGTCAGCAAGTCCGCCCGGACCTGCCCACCACATACACAACGAAGTCCCGCTTCACCACTTTGCACTCTCATATTTCCAATTTTACCAGATGTATTACCCTGTAGAATTTCCTGTTGGATTTCCCGCCGATCTACACAAATGTATTATTCAATACATGGCAGAGCTCTAGTACCTTTACACATCTTCATACCACAGCGGGCACGGAGAACAAAGCATTTCACACCTCTTGTATACTGCGTACAGCCTCTTATTACAGCTAGTGGCATAAAGTAGTTATAGGCCTTGTACCAATCTGTAGGGGCATATAAGGCTCCTTCACTGTATTTCGCGTACAGATTGGTAAACGTCCTATAACTACTACATACAATGCCTATACACGTATACAACCTTTACATATATCCATACAATGCATACACATGTGTAACTATAAAACACCTATACACTAGCCCCTAAACCGGCCATACACGTGGCGCTCCAGTATATAAGTGGCCTGTAGGGAAAATGGTGTAATTAATATGTAATCTGCGCTACTACAGGTCTTAGAGGGCTGGATGCGTCGGCCGGCGCGAGGTGTTGAGGCTACGTGATTTGAACGCTTAGAGTCCAAGCACTGACCAAAACCCGGCCGAAATTGGCCATAAGGGATGGGTGGCGGCGGGGGCGGCGCGGATAAGACGCCCCACGCCTCCTGGCGAGCGGGCGGCACACTAAACAAGTAGTGCCGCCGAGGGGGCGCGTTGACATGTTGATACGCCAAGACGAATGGCGCCCTGAGCGGGCCGAGCTGGTGCCGATGGTGCCCGATAGGGGGCGGCTCAGCAGGTGAGCTGCTCGGCACCAGAGCAGCTCGTGTCCCGCTTAGGGCCGGGCACGACCCCCTAACACCCCCTGTGCCCCCAACACGGCCACCTGAATAACTCCAGCCCGTGTATATGGAAGAGGAGGCTTCTGGTGGCACAATCAACTGTCACCGCCTCCTGGGGTGGAGGAGGAGCAGGAGGAGCTGCTCCTCACCCTGCTCACTGAGCAGCTCTCAGCTACACAGACCGCCTTGTATAGACTGGGGCGTCTCAATCTGTCAGCGTCAAGTGAGGGGTGTATCCCCTACATATCACCTCACCCCCTCCCCCTCCTTCCTCCAGGGTTATGTCCTTATTGCCGGGAGGAGTACATTGTAAAGCAGGCCTTAACCCCCTGGATTGATGATCACCTACTCCACCTCCCCAAGGCACCCTTAGTCTTCTATATGGCTCTCCAGGAGCTGTTAGTACATCGGCAGATGATACATTCAGGTGCCTCGGCCCAGCTCTGATGTAGAGGCCACAATGACTGAGATATTTAGATATCTGGGTGGCCAACTTAGATACCAGAGATGGGGTAAGATTTCAGAAGTCGTACACGCCATATAGATTATGGACCGCACCACACACTGCACAAGATAGATGACCCCTGTGCCCCTGGTATGTGATCACCTGACCGTATTGATATTTTTCATGGCATACTTGGCCGCTGCGAGTGATGTGGCCTTCGGTGGGGCAGATAACAACCTAAAATCACTGTATTATCCCGCGAGCTTATATCATGGCCGAAATATCAACCGATTGCATGCCGCGAGCATATTTCGTCCTGCATGGCCCAAAAAGTAGCCAATCGCATGCCCTGAGGAAATTTGCTGCGGGGCAGTGTGCTATCACCTTGCTGCCACGTAGGTCGTAAAGCTGCTTTGCGCTGATTGGTTGGCTTCTGCTAGATGGATAAGTAGTGCGCATGCTTGGCTTGGATTCATGATACCCACAACAAACAAGAGGTCAGAAGGCGGCCCTTCTAAGGTCTGAGATCGATATCAAGATGTTGGGCACTAGGGGAGGGAGCCACTATGTCTTGAGATACCAGGACCAATAACCAATGTTACCAGTGGAGGAGGGCATTGTATCCTTAGACACCACTGACCACTCCCGAAGAAGGACAATCAACAGTGTCCTCCTGGGAAGCTAGTATATATATATGTATTCCGACGACACCAAACCCTCAATAAAGAATAATAATAGCCATGCTTTCAAATTAAATCTTAAGATACCAAATATTGTAACTCATGTAATCCAAAGGGAAATGTTGTCATCTGTTATTGGTTCAACAGCTCGACAGCTGCTCACAGAGTAAATTGACATAAGAGCTAACTAATAAGAACCTTCAGGACGTGACCCCGGCCTAACTATTTCACATAATAACAGCAATTAACTACTAGATCTAAACACCACACACCTTACCCTTCCTACATGACACCATCCCATTGGCGGATCCAGGGGGTGGCCCGACGGGCCTTGGTCCCCCCCCCCCCCCAAAAAAAAATGAAGAAAATAAAAGAAGAAGAGAGGAGAAAAGAGGGGGAAAATATAGAAGGGGACAATATCATATAGACAAAGACCTGAGTCTTGAAATATTGTGTCCCAAAATGTGTGAGAAGCCACGATTTGAAGTCTAGACCATCAGTTTATTCTTGTGGGGGCATGCCCCCAAAACCCCCTAGTATGGCTGCTGCGCTTTGCTTGCGCTGCGCGCGGAAACAAACAGTCACTCCATGGTTGGCCAGGTTTGGGCCCCCCCCCCCCCTCTGGAAAATCCTGGATCCGCCACTGCCAACCTTACCTTTACCATACCAGCACAGTATGACCCACATCTTAACACGACCTTACCTGCTTATCATATCATCTGTACCTGACCTAATTTTGATCACAACCTTACAATCACTACATGACCCTACCATCAGCCACCTGCCATTACCCTACCTACATGACCCCAACCGTACCTTTACCATACCATACCAGCACAACACAACCCGAAGCTTACCACTACTCTACCACCTAAACCTGACCTACATTTAATCATAACTTGATCATCTGAACCTGAAATATATTTGATTAACTTAACCATCAATACATGACCCTACCAAAACATTACCACCTCTATGTAACCCAAACTTTACCATGGCCTTACCATTTCTAGATGCCCCATCCGCGGTGACCCAACATATCTATGCATGACCCATACACACCAGAATCTCACCATATCACCACCACCACCAGCAGCTCACAACCCTCCCCCCCCCCCCAACTCCAACCTTCACCCCTTGACCTGGGTGCAAGGTGGATGCCTGTCCGAGTGCACTAATAAACCTGTCACGGACCGGTCGTGCTGTTTTTATGAACTTTTTCCGGTCTGCTCAGCTATGTTGTTCTGACTGCCTTCGGTGATGACGTGACCTGCAAGCACCCCCACCCCCCCCCCCCCACACACACACACACACACTCACTCACCAGCAAACACCGCCTACCACCTGAATAGCATAGTCCCAGTATAGTCTAATATAAGATTCTGCCTAGAAAGCTCGGACTACTGTATAAAAAGAAAATCCGACCTACCGACCCTAGAGTTTCCTCCCATGTTACCTAAAACAAACCTTTTTTTAAATTTGGCATTACGTGCTCCCCCATGCCCACCACACAGTACTTGTTGGTATCTAAACAAAAAACAAGGTGATCGGCCTCGTAACAATGAAGACGTGCCCATAGGTAGAAAATGAAAACGAGGCCTAGACTGTGCCCTACCCTTTATCTCAGCCCCCCCCCCCCACCAAGTGGTTTCCAGACCCTACAGACACATATCAAATGTAACCGACGTAAGTGGCCATCAGAATAAATGTTGTTGTCAAGCTTAGATTCACTGCAGCTAAATATAATAGGTCGACCTTCATGGAAATTGTCCATGGTGGGTATTTCTGTCCTTTTGTGATGCTTATGACTCTATATCTCTTTAAAGGCATGCCCCAGGTCATCATGATCCATGAAAGCGTCCCTGGTGAGTAACTCGCTAGAGCTGCATTCAAGCATCATTCCGACCGTACGGCCCGGCTTAGGTTGAAACACTCCCAGAGGGGCGACATGATGCTTGAATGCAGCCTCGCCAGGGTAGTATTCAGGCATTAATACGAGGGGCATATTACATTGGGGCACTATGCGGCCTTTAAAGTGTTCAATGGCGGAGCAACTCACCCTCATTTAGCTGTATGCAGTAGTGACAAGGTGTCTCAAAGACCAACACATTAAACATGAAACTTTCTGCTCACTGGATATTAGTTACTTAAGTAGATTGCCCTGTTTGTGTCATATATAGATAGCAGTCGTTAACACGGCAAGGATGCCCTGAGTGTCTCAGTTCCCACACTACATGCACATTGGCATTCAAGCAAAGCTTTTATTGCTTAAAGTCAATATTTAAGCAGCTTTAATTTCAGTTAGTTTCATGTAAATGTCCCGGAAAAGTCATAATGGCATTAAAGCAGCTTTAAGTGACATCTACTGGTATTAAAGATGCTTAAAGTGTGACTATAAGCAGTCCAATCGTTGCTTAAATGCCAACAGTCATGCAGTGCCAATGTTCATGTTCAATTGTAGTGCTGATGCACCAAGGCAGCATTGCTGGTGATGTATCCATTACTGCATGAATGTCTGAATTATGGGAAATTTAAGATGCATAAACAACACTTTCAGCGGCTTTAACCTTAGTGAATACCATGTAATTGCCACGGAAAGGTCATAATGCCATTTAAACAGTCTTAAACAGCATTTAAGGGAATATAAAATGTTCCTCTTAGCATAAATTTGCTTAAATGCAAATATTCATGCAGTGAATGCATAATGCAAACACTACAGAATTGTAGGTCGGCATGACATACAATCTCTTTCAGACTTATTTCTTCATGCTGCTAACAAACCCCCATTCTAAAAGTTACCTTACTTTCAACTTGAAGCTAAGAGAAAAAATGTGATTGGAGGAAAGGTTGTACTTCTTTCATTTTGCCCCCTTCTTTTATTCTTCAGAGACCTGGCCAACAATTGGCCCACGGGAGGGCCAGAGGAACCTGGCCGTAGCCTGACTTTACTGGACACAATTAAGATAGCTAGGACCCACCAGAGGCCCTGTCCACCGGGAGCAGGGGGCAGGGGGGGGGGGTAGGTTGGTAGGGGTGAGGGGGTGATCTGACCTTTAACTTGGACCTTGATGTCAGTAGACGAGGCTATGGGATCAAGGGGCTTTGAAGCCGGATCTTGACCACTTTAGATCCTTCCATAGAGTTGTCAAAGACGGCTCTGTATCATTGACTTTCCCTCGGCACTACAATTATGAGTTCATAATATTGTTGGTTTAGTTATGTGAAGAATGCTATTGTATAAACTATGCATTATAGTATAACCCTCTCACAGATTCAGATATAGTTTTAAAACCAACACAGCCAAAGGCTGGTCAGCAGGTCCACTAGGCTCGCTCAACCAGTACCTTTTTCGGCCACAAGGGCTGCAAATGGGACTGGTGCAACTGCTATATTTAGATTGTTACTTCCTGTCAGGCTGTGCATAGGAATTGGTGTACAGGATTTGATTGGTCAACTCCTGAGGGCAAGTTAGTGAAACAAGTTTTTTATATGAGTTTGCCCAGACTCTACTATTATAGAGTCGGGGCCTGAGACTGCAGACCCACATGGCCCATATGGACCGAACCTGACAAATTCAGATTCTATAATGCCCTATTATGTATTGTGCATAAGGATACAGCATTACATGGTCTGCAACGGAATATTTGCTTTAATTGGTGTAGTAAATGACACAATTTCTGCGAAAAGCATTTTGGAGACAGCAGGAACCGAACCCGGGGCCTTCCACTCCGGAGCAGATGCTCTACCACTGAGCTACATCCCCACGTGACAGATACAGTTGTGCCTCATGTTACTAGATCAGAAGGGAGCTGGATTTCTCTGCCACCAGGGCACAGGTACTCAAAACCCCTACAATACTGTTAGCAGGACCACCATACTTTGTCCGGCCACAGCTTTTCAACATTTTAGTTGTGTTTATGAGATCGTTTTATTATAAAGGTTATAATAAGTACACCACTAAAATTAAAACTCATCACTGGTTCGAAATCTCTATTGTTCTTATTTCTAACGCTTATTCCAATGGCGTAAGTATAATATTAATACCTTTAAAGGAATACAATGAAATTTGAAACAGGCAGGGATAAGGTGTCCTCATTTGATTAAGTCCTTTAAAAAATACCCGTTCAGGTCTTCATGCTTTGTCCGAAAGGTCCAGTGTTTCTTCATTTATGGGCTAATGAGTTCTGTAGTGAACAGGTGATAGGCATTTCCCACACCTTCAGGTTTCCGTCAGTGAGAATAGGGGTATAACATCACTGAAATATGCACATTCTGCCTGTAGTTCAAATAGAACAGCCAGAAAAGAAAGTAAAACCAGGGGTACAGGTATTCGTGTTAACCTGGCCCGAAACGAGCTTTAAGGGTTAAAACTATTTAATCTTAATTATGGGACACCCTAGATAATTGTATTCAGCGTCTAACGACGATCCAGAGTTTCGAACATGCCATTAAGAAGCTACCTCTGTTAGATCCCACCTTTGAGAATAAGTTAATAGCATTGTATGGTGAACCAGGTTGACTTTGTCAATGCCATACGTGTGCGCCGAAAACAATCCCTTGTGGACTATTCGCATACTAAACAAAACTCAAAACTAATTAACCAAGGTTTTGAATTCAAACTTCATGAACTATTGTGAAGTTACATTTTCTATCATTACTTTAGCTTATATCGATGTTGTATAAGTGTCATCCATTTATATCAGCCTGCTCCATTCCCTGCTCACACATCGTGGCGATTCATGAGCTCCCTTCACATATTCTCTAAACATTCATGCCATAGACTTCCATCGCATGAACATTGGAATTGAAGCAAATTTAATATTGCTTGAGAAAATATTTAGATACAAGTAAAAGCCATGTTAATATAACGGAAATTACATTATAGCATTTCTGTGCATTTACCTGGCATTTACTCAGACTTTAGGGCTAGGAAATCCTACCAAAAATTAGATTTGCTTAAACTCCAATGTCCATGCAATGTTCCCAATCCCCACCTTCTCTATCCCCACCCTCCCCCCCCCCCCCCACCTCATGACTCCCAGCCCCTACACAGAGGAGGTCGCTGAGGGCTACAGTGGGAGCATGATGAAGTCGGGACCTGTGGTCAGCAGTACAGGAGCCGCTATCGGGCCCTCTGTAGTCGTCCCCCTCCTTATCTGTGGTGCCCCGTGGGGCCCTGTCTCCCCACACAAGTTAAATTGTGGCCAGGATGAGTGGCCAGATAGAGGGCCACTGCCCGCCGCCTATCGGTCAGTAGGGAAAGTGGTCAGCGTGATAACAGGGTGGGGGGGGAGGGGTGAGGGGGGATGAGTGGGGCTAGTGGTGGTGGTTGGGGCAGAGGAGGGTTTGGGATGAGGAGGGAGAGTGTGGTAGGTAGCAGTATAGGGAAAAGAGGCATTGTCGTGAATAGAATAAGAAGACTGAAGGGTCATACATCACACATATTGGCTGATCGGGGAGAGGAGAGGGCTTCCTGGGAGGGCCTTGGGGGACAGAGTATGGGTGGGTGGCAATCTGTGGTAGGGTTGATAGCAGACTGGGTGGTCCACAGTCGGCCGCATAATGCCCTTTATCGTTATGATGCATAACCATGATGCCAGTAAGCCTACTCGCCAGGGTTGCATTCATGCATCATGCTTACCTAAGAGTGTATCAAACCCTGTAGTGTCAGCATAATGCATGGATGCAGCACTAGGGATAGACTTGCAGAGCTGTGAATTCCATGATATAGGGCGTTGCTCATGAAAGCACTATGCGGTCCTTAAAGGGTTAGACTAGAAGGTCGGGAATGGGCGGCCTAGCTGGCTGAAAGCTAGATAGGGTGACACATACCAAGTAATGGTGAGGTGTGTAGCATTGGGATAGCACTTCAACTGCTGGTCGGACCGAAGCCACTCAAAGCCTCCAAGAGCCTTTCTAGTTACCACAAGCAGTGGTATGGGCAGTGTTCCTCTATTCTTCTCTGACATTGGGCTTCACTGTCTAACCATGTTGTACCCCATATGGGCACACATTCCCATATTCTGGAATGTATGTCATTGCATAGTTTGACTGCCTATACAATCAGGTAGAGGAGGCTTTGCAAACATAGACTGCTACCAGTATCTGTTTTCCACATGAAGTGTATACATGTGGTACATGGAAAGCAATATCTCCAACCTTATACATTGCATCTGTTCCTGTACTAACAACAGTCTTTATCACTTGCTCCTAAGTCCAAAGCATTACTATTGTATTTCAAATATAAGATTATAAGCTGCATTGAATATCAGGATGTTCACACATGGCGCTTAAATTCATAATTAAAATAGCCTTTACTGGTACAAATATCTGATTTCAATAGATTTAGTATAGACTTAATTTTCTGTAAGGATCAATGCAGCTACAAATAAATCCCTTCTGGAGTCACCACCCTCTTGCAGCACCCCCAGCCTACATACTCTACATGTCTACAATCACATCTCCTCCAGGGCTCTTCTTTTCCTGTACTAAACCAACCTCCACAAACAAGACTCGGCCTCCTCCTGTAGGTTAGAAATGCTTTAGAGGGAAAAGATCCCTTTTTAGATTAGTTTCGCTTGAGTAAAATGAGTTTAAATCGCTGGAATGGCCTTCTGTGCCGGGTGGGCCGCACATTGAATTACCCCCAGGTGGCCTTCCCACAAGGGGGCGCCTGTAGTGGTGGGTGGGGGTATAGGGGGCGCCACTGTCCCCTCTGAGGGCTGGTTTCCTGTCTGGTCACCAGGTGGCCACCACTTCCGCTGGGCAGGGAGTTGTTACTTGTGGGGACGCGTGCAGTGTTAGACGTGTTTCCTCATCCCCCGACCATCAACTCAATTAGCTCTGTGTGTGGATAGTGGGCGGAGTAGGGAGGTGGTTGTAGGGAAGGGGAAAGGGGAAAGGGGAAAGGGGAAAGGGGAAAGGGAACAGGCGCATGCTATATATAGAAGCAGGGGAGGAACCAAAGTAGGGGGCGACAGGGAGATGTATGTATTGTGTTTATATATATATATATATATATATATATATATATATATATATATATATATATATATATATATGTATATATATATATATATGTATATATATATATATATATATATATATATATATATATATATATATATATATATATATATATATATATATATATATGGAAAGGTTGAAAGTAGGAAGTGCGGATGATGAAGATACCGGCTGCCAATAGTTCAAAGGTAAAGGAGGCCAGGGTAAACTAATTAAAGCCCAATCAAAGCTGGAGAGGGGAACGGAGAGAAGGAAATAGAGGAACGGATGGATGGAGGGGGAGTGAAAGGGTTCTAGGGAGGGGAGGAATGGAGGCGGACTACACCTATAAGGAGTGATACAATAAAGAACACTGCTACAACGTGCCTTGAGCCCTTCTCCTCTGTCAGTCACCCCGACGTGCCGGGAACACGGCGACAGGGCGGCATGAGATGCAGATCAAAACGGGGTAGGGGCTTCCACCTCGAACCCCGGGCCTTGAGCGCTTAATTGATTGGGTGCCGAGGGTATAAAAACGCACTAATCAGAGGCGCTCTCTTATTTGCGATTGTCATCTGTTCCCTGATTGGCGGCGACACCAGGGCGGGCGGCCAATGTGTCTGCTTAAAGTTATATGAGCTACTTGATCCGGGGCACTGGGTCCTTTACTGACTTAGGCCGACCGAGTCAGGTTAATGGGGAAGGGGGGGGAGGAGGAGCTGGTATTTCAGGGACATGGGGGGATTAGGGTTGAAGGGAGTTGAAGACGATGACGCTACTGCTGCTGACACACTAGGGACTAGAGCTTCTGTGTGTATATTTCGTGAAAAGTGGGAATGTATAGGAGATCAATAACTTTAAATCAGTATGGGGTTGCACTGCTGAGTTGGATGTTTTAAGTTCCTCTATCTTGTTAGCATTTCTCTATAGCTTCAGAAGGTTCAGAAGTAGCATGATCAGGTTGACAATCAGTCTTATATACACCAATTGATAAACGATAACAGTGATAAAGTGTGTGTGTGAGAAACGAGAGTGTGTGAGAGTTAAGGGTAGAGATGGGTGAATGTTGTCCTATAGAAGGAGGTGGGGGCGATAATGGCGGACATAACAGACAGGTGGCCTCTGACCCTGGAGGCGCGACTTTCATCCAGTCCCTTCCTCCAGGCGGCCGGCAGTACGCCTAGTTACACAAAGGCCGAGCTGCTCTCCCAATAACGTGCGCAGCTCCTTACAGCCGGCCCTCTGTGAGTGAGCAGGTAGTCGTCCTGCTCGGCACAGGAGAAGCTCTCACGGGTCAAAGAGCAGTGCGGCCGAAATTGGAGATTGACAAATCAAATGATAGACGGTGCGAGCAAGGGGGTTACATGGGGGCCATTGACGTCCTGTTGTGCCGAGTGTTCGCCACTAACTGCCGAAGTGTCATTCGTATTGGTCAACGCCGCAGCGCCTAACTACATTCCCAGCGCGCGCCACCATCGATCCCAAATGTCATTGCAGATATAATTTCACACATCAAATCAACTTCCATCTCGGAAGTGATCCATTGGACTCGATCCATATGACTAGTCCAATGACAACCTTTCTTTCATCCCCGGTGACAACCTAATTTGGCGCCGTTACATAATTTCTGATTGGCTGCGATGCGGCCACAATAGCCACTGGCGGGGCCGCAACAGCATGCACAGTTGCCATGGCCATGGGAATGCCACGAATTCTTTCAATCAAAATATCATGGTCATTGCTGTGCCGTTAGCATATCAGCTTATCTCTGGCTTCTTCCATATCTGTTTCCATTGGTGGGTGACGTGAATGGGAGGAGGGCATTCAGGGGAAGCACTCCGCTGATTGAACCCCGCGTCCCACTACAAAACCGCGCCCAAACCGCGGCCACCCGAGGTGCTCCCGGGCTACTCAAACTGCTCGCCAACTATTCTGGCCTTATTGAATTGCTCGGCCACTAAGACGTTGGTGGGGAGGGCCAGTGGCGGGCGGTGCACTCACTAACGAATTGGGTCGCCCTCTCATTCTGCACCCCTTGATGAATGTCTTCTAAATGTGCCTCAAATCTGATTCTCGCTGTCATCTAATTTTCAAATAAGTCGAGCCTGCTAAGATTACCCCTCCACGGGGCGGATTGCTACATGGCTACTGGAGGTGTGGGTGTGGTGAGGGGGATGGTGAGGTGCTAGAGTGAGGGAGTGGTCGGTGCTACACACTGGCATGCAGAAGGAGTAAAAGGGGCGGGGAGAAGTGTAGACGAAGAGTGGTGGAATAGAGGCTATAGGATGCATTAGAGAATATCAAACGTAGTGTTTTATATTATAGGTAGAAGCTTCCTACTTTGGGAGTGGTCATTTTTTAACAAGTATGGAGGGGGAGGGGCGAACATAAGTTTACCCCTTGTATAGGGAATAAAATAGAAACCTGCTGCGAGGGGTGGGGCAAGATGTGAAAAAGGAAAAGACCATTCAAATATATTCACTAATTCAGGTGGACCATATGAGGCAGACATTTAGGTTATGATATATGAAGACAGGAAAATTCTGTGATGGGGGTCATATATGAAATCAGGAATTGCTTGTATACAAATGTAGATGGGGTGAGGTTAGCGTAATATATGATAATGTGGCTGGGCACCAGTGGGTAACCTTTAGATGCCGTACATGTACTGTAGGCGGCCGGTTGAGGAGTATGAGTAGAGTTTTGAGTTTTGACATTTTTATTTGCTTTCTCATTTTCACGGTCTACCTACTTGCAAATTTGGGCCGACCAACCCTTACAAAAATATTATATGATATGTAAACATGGGTATAACAACTGCAATGCAGTCTATGTATATCAACAACTTTATAACAAGATAAGCTGGTGAACTTCGAGAATTAAAAAATTCGATAGTAGATACCATTAGCAATGCATTGGTGTCATTACAGTTTAGTTGTATTATACAGAGGTCCTTCTAAGATCAGCTAGTATGCGTTACTGTATACCTGAGTGGTATGTCTTACCTATAGTAATTATTGAGTGAATACTCTAATAGAATACTATGTATAAGAATATCACAGCATAAGGTGGGCTATAGCTAGCCGATGGTTGGCTGGAGTCATGGCGGCCGGTCAATAGACATCACTTTACACTACAACTTGTGCAACACACGACCAATCAGATCCTCTGTAACATTCTGACTTGATTGCCAGAACACAAGGCCCGAGGAGGGGCGTGACACCGGGGTCGTGGGGAGGGGGAGAGGGCACAGAGAATACATAATTGCAGGGCAGGAGTTGGATGGTGGAGGACAGGCCTGTCGTAGATTATACTCATGCTAATGTATGTCTGCTGCATATGCCAACAGCAATGGAGTGACATGGGTGGTATCTATATACTACTTATCCGGCCAAGAAGGCCGTGACTATTGACAGTTCGAACTGTCAATTACAGAATAAAATTCCCTTATTGACAGTTTGAACTGTCAATACCAGGATATATTTCCATTATTGACAGTTCGAACTGTCAATAAGGAAAAAAAGATTCTCTTATTGACACTTCCAAAATGGAACTGTCAATAAGAGAAAATGAATCTATTATTGCCAGTGTGAACTGTCAATAAGGGAATAATGTCCTGGTATTGACAGTTTGAACTGTCAATAAGAGAAAAAGATCCCACTATTGACAGTCTGAACTGTCAATAAGAGGAAAGTTTTCCACTATTGACAGTTTGCACTGTCAATAGCTGGCCCACCTTGATTTAGCTATTGACAGTTCAAACTGTCAATAGTGGAAAACTTTCCTCTTATTGACAGTTCAGACTGTCAATAGTGGGATCTTTTTCTCTTATTGACAGTTCAAACTGTCAATAGTGGTAAACTATATGGCCATGGACAGTTCTTCACAGAACTGTCAATAGTGGGAATTTCCTCTCTTATTGACAGTTCCTTATCATAACTCTCATAACCCTGAGAGTGATTTTGGTGGAAATTTCGATTTTGGTGGAAATTTCGATTTTGGTGGAAATTTCGATTTTGGTGGAAATTTCGATTTTGGTGGAAATTTCGATTTTGGTGGAAATTTCGATTTTGGTGGAAATTTCGATTTTGGTGGAAATTTCGATTTTGGTGGAAATTTCGATTTTGGTGGAAATTTCGATTTTGGTGGAAATTTCGATTTTGGTGGAAATTTCGATTTTGGTGGAAATTTCGATTTTGGTGAAAATTTCGATTTTGGTGAAAAGTTCGATTTTCAATGCTCGATTTTTTGGGCAAAATCGATTTTGGGGGCGAAACCGATTTGGAGGGCAAAACCGATTTGGGTACAAAACCGTTTTTGGGGGCAAACCGATTTTGGGGCAAAACCGATTATGGGGCAAAACCGATTTTTGGGGCAAAACCGATTTCGGTGAAAAAATCACATTGCTGAAAAAAAACTTTTTTCTAAAAAAAAAAACACTTTTTGACTCCAATGTCAGTGGGAACTGTCAATAAGACAGAAATATTCCACTATTGACAGTTCGCATGAGGAACTGTCAATAACAGGAATAACTTACACTGTTGACAGTGTGAACTGTCAATAACAGAAATATTTTCCACTATTGACAGTTCGAACTGTCAATAGCGTTTTTGCAAAAGGCCGGCTTTCGCCACTATCAACACCCACTTTTCTTATCATTAAAATGTTACCAGTAACCACCCTTCCTCATAGACGTATTTAGGTACTTATGTCCTACATTCAATGTAATAATTCCGACCGATACCTGTCAGGTGTCATGATGCATTTCTACCGTTGTCTTCACCTGGTTTAAGACCATACCGTAGTAATTGGAATAATGACCATTACTTTAGTTTCAGTTATAGCATCTCTGATTGCGTGATAAAACCAGTACCCACACTACCTCTGACCAACTCCCATATCCGGTCAAGATGGCTTCCGGGCAGACTAGGGACATTGCTTGGAGAGAGATAAAACGAAATGTAAGAACAATGCAAACAAGAAAGACAATAACACCATTTTATGTCAGGAAGTGAAGTCGACAGGGCAATAAATCACCCATGCCCTCCATCCACCTAGCTCCCCGCTACCCCACACTAGTCCTACTACTGTCTATACTGTCTTCACTCCTGTTAATATATGTAGTATCGTTCACCTAGACACTTCGCCCTAAGTCGCGACCTCCCGTGCATAGAATATATAGGTTAACATAATATTTACTGTACGTGAATATAGATCATAAGCAAAAACAAAGATAATAATTCTAAAATTTCCACTAAGATACCCGCGTAGACACATGTGTTGGTTAAATAATGCACCATATTCAATCTATATAAAACGCAGGAAATTGATTAGCTGGAATAACCATAACCAATGAGATGAGACATTTGTAAATATTGTATGTTGAATTTCCTCACCGTGTGTGATGTAAGGATTCGATATTCTACAAAATGTCAGTCTAGGATGACATTTACATCTCCCAATTTTTTTACGAACAATTACCAAGAATTATCAACCATGTCCTTGTCTAAATATTATCTCTTTCGGAATCTATTTAGCAATAGGCACTCAACTAGTGGTCGTCGAAATGGTGTTGCTAAAGGAATATATATATATATATATATATATATATATATATATATATATATATATATATATATATATATTGTAGCAGGCACGGGGGTGGCCTCGGGCGAGAATTGGCGCATTCTCGGCCGAGAATGCATATCGTACGAGAATGCCATCGTACGAGAATTGGCTCATTCTCGTACGAGAATGGAGACGCTTGGGGGGGTATATAAGGCAGGACTGAATCTGTACTCGGCAGATAGAGATTGGACTTCATGAATAAAGGATCACTTGGTAACTCTTTAAGGACGGCTGTCGTGTTATCTATGATATGCTTCTGATATCCTTACAGTGGTGACAGCGGTGGGATAAGGATATACGGACCCATGGTAGATGGATCAATTCAGAAGGATGGATGGAGAGACAGCGGGATAGACGGTGGGAGGATCTGGTGGAGGAGCAGAAGCTCACGACGACTTATATGGTAGTGGAAACGACAGAGGAGAATGAGTTTATACTGGTATGTGTTACTTCATGCTGTGTGTGCTGTTCAAGTCGGACTATGCTGGCAGACTGCAGACGATTCTAGCAGACCGGGAACCACGCAGGGAGGCGTCGGACGATGCTGGCAGACTATTGCCGATGCTGGCAGACCAGAGAGTGTAGAGGAGGGTCTAGGACAAAGCTGGCGACCGTCGGACGATTCTAGCAGGTCGGGAGTGGTACTGGAGAAAGTCGGACGAGACTGGCGGCCGTCGGACGATGCAGGAAGGTCGGGAGTGGTACTGGAGGGTGTCGTACGAGATAGGCGGCCGTCGGACGATTCTAGCAGGTCGGGAGTGGTATTGGAGGGAGTCGTACGAGATAGGCGGCCGTCGGATGATGCTGACAAGTCGGGGAGGACCCAGGCAGCAGTGAGGCGATGCTGGCAGACTGCAGACGATCCTAGCAGGAGGGGAACCATGGAGGGCCTAGGACGAGGTAGGCGGCCGTCGGACGATGCCCCAAGGTTGGGGATCGTACAGGAGGATCTAGGACGATGCTGGCGGCCGTCGGTCGATTCTAGCAGGTCGGGGATCGTACGAGAGCATCTAGGACGATGCTGGCGGCCGTCGGGCGATGCTACAAGGTCGGGGATCGTACGAGAGCATCTAGGACGATGGCCGTCGGGCGATGCTACAAGGTCGGGGATCGTACGAGAGCATCTAGGACGATGCTGGCGGCCGTCGGACGATGCTACAAGGTCGGGGATCGTACGAGAGCATCTATAGCTCCAGTCACCAAGAAACGGCCAGTGAATACAACTACTTTGCCTCTCTAGTATACCCACATAGATTAGGCTGTGAAGGGTTTTCTTTTGTTCCAGGAAATTGATACATACATATATACCATAAATATGAAGTAAAATATCTACAATTGTTGAGCAATTTATGTTTTTGTCATTAATAATTGGTGGGAAAGTGTCATTTTTGGGCATTTATACCCATAAATACCATTCTAAAATCGGGGAGAATTGACCACTCAGCAATACTTCTCAAGGGCTACTTGTGGTTACTATTGTTGTCAGTCTTGCAATACAGTAATATTTTGTAGACATACTGTACTAGAAACCATCAATTGCTGGTTATAGATCCATTATGCTTGATAATGCGGGATTAAAATCCTCCAAATGTCGGCCATTTTGGATCGAGAAATATACTTTAGATCGGGATCTTGAAAAGCTCGGCCCCAAAAAGCACGATTTTGTCATACATTTCACATAGAACAGCTGACTTTTATCACATATAGACCTCTTATTATTACAATAGACACATATTTTCTTAAGGGGACCCCAATCTCTACCGTTTTCATCATCACTGTCAGCATTTAATATTTTGTGCAAGTAAATTTTCATGTTTTTGGTACGTTTGATCATGCTGTACAAATAATGGGGTGAAACATCCATTTTGAGCCAAACGGCAAAAAAATCCAAAAATTCAACATTTCACTACCAACTTTGAATGAGTCTTTTTCAAAGACCAGACTAGATACAATGCCCTAAATGGTCTCATTTGAAAGATAATTTAGTTTCTGAACTACCCCTTTTGAAACATTTAGCTGAAAGGTGTCACTCTGGTTGTCATAGCAACTTTGCCTTGTAAAAGAGTGAAAAATTTAAAATTTCAACATTTTAGAATCCTCGTTGCCATGGCAACAGAATCCACAATTTTTCAAAACTTTTTTCTCAAGTGAAAAATTCATATTCCATGATGTCTTAGCTTTAAATTGGTATCAAAACGTTTTTTGTGTGCCATTTGGTCCTTAAATAAATGCCATTTAACTAAAAGATGTAGATGAACTTTAAAACTTTTTACCTATTCTTCATGACTGGAGCTATAGGACGATGCTGGCGGCCGTCGGGCGATGCTACAAGGTCGGGGATCGTACGAGAGCATCTAGGACGATGCTGGCGGCCGTCGGGCGATGCTACAAGGTCGGGGATCGTACGAGAGCATCTAGGACGATGCTGGCGGCCGTCGGGCGATGCTACAAGGTCAGGGATCATAAGGGAGGATCTAGGACGATGCTGGCGGCCGTCGGACGATGCCGCAAGGTTGGGGATCGTACAAGAGGATCTAGGACGATGCTGGCAGCCGTCGGACCATGCTACAAGGTCAGGGATCATAAGGGAGGATCTAGGACCATGCTGGCGGCCGTCCGACGATGCTGCACGGTCGGGCATCGTACAAGAGGATCTCGGGCAACGCTGGTGGCTGTCGTACGATGCAGCGAGGTCGGAGATGCACCAAGACGTGATGAAGATGCACCGAGAGGGGACGGAGATGCACCGGGATGCGGTGCAGACGCACCGAGAGGGGTCAGAGATGCACCAAGACGTGATGAGGATGCACCGAGAGGGGACGGAGATGCACCGGTACGTGGTGGAGACGCACCGAGAGGGGTCGGAGATGCACCGGGACACGATGGAGATGCACCGAGAGGGGTCAGGGATGCACCGAGAGGGATCAGAGATGTACCGAGAGGGGTCGGAGATGCACCGGGACGCGGTGGAGATGCACCGAGAGGGGTCAGAGATGCACCGGGACACAGTGGAGATGCACCGGGACGCGGTGGAGACGCACCGAGAGGGGTCGGAGATGCACCGAGAGGGGTCGGAGATGCACCAAAACGTGATGAGGATGCACCGAGAGGGGAAGGAGATGCACCAGGATGCGGTGAAGATGCACCTTGAGGGGTCGGAGATGCACCAGGACGCGGTGGAGATGCACCGAGAGGGGTCAGAGTTAAACTGGGACGTGGTGGAGACGCACCGAGAGGGGTTGGAGATGCAGCGGGACGTGGTGGAGATGCAGCAACAGGGGTCGGAGATGCACCGGGACGTGGTGGAGATGCACCTAGACATGGTGGAGATGCACCGAGACATGGTGGAGATGCACCGAGACATGGTGGAGATGCACCGAGAGGGGTCTGAGATGCACCAAGAGGGGTCAGAGATGCACCAAAACGTGATGAGGACGCACCGAGAGGGGACGGAGATGCACCAGGAGGCGGTGGAGACGCACCGAGAGGGGTCGGAGTTAAACCGGGACATGGTGGAGACGTACCGAGAGGGGTCGGAGTTAAACCGGGACATGGTGGAGACGTACCGAGAGGGGTTAGAGATGCAGCGGGACGTGGTGGAGATGCAGCGACAGGGGTCGGAGATGCACCGGGATGTGGTGGAGATGCATCGGGACGTGGTGGAGATGCAGCGAGAGGGGTCGGAGATGCAGCGGGGCGTAGTGGAGATGCAGCGAGCGGGGTCGGAGATGCACCGGGACGCGGTGAAGACGCACCGAGACGTGATGAGGATGCACCGAGAGGGGACGGAGATGCACGAGGATGTGGTAGGGATGCACCAAGAAGGTTCGGAACTTCTAGTGGGACAAAAACCATTGGCGTCACTGGTTGATGGACCAGGGCGCCGGGCGGCAACAGAAAAACCATCGGAATCCCGGGTTGATGGACCAGGGCGCCGGGTGGCGAGAGGAAAACCATCGGAATCCCGGGTTGATGGACCAGGGCGCCGGGCGGCGAGAGGAAAACCATCGGAATACCGGGTTGATGGACCAGGGCGTCGGGCGGCGAGAGGAAAACCATCGGGATGGCTGGTTGATGGACCAGGGCGCCGGGCGGCGAGAGGAAAACCATCGGAATTGCTGGTTGATGGACCAGGGCGCCGGGCGGCGAGAGGAAAACCATCGGAATCGCTGGTTGATGGACCAGGGCGCCGGGCGGCGAGAGGAAAACCATCGGAATCACTGTTTGATGGACCAGGGTGCCGGGCGGCGAGAGGAAAACCATCGGAATCACTGTTTGATGGACCAGGGCGCCGGGCGGCAAGAGGAAAACCATCGGAATCACTGTTTGATGGACCAGGGCGCCGGGCGGCGAGAGGAAAACCATCGGAATCACTGTTTGATGGACCAGGGCGCCGGGTGGCGAGAGGAAAACCATCGTAATCACTGTTTGATGGACCAGGGCGCCGGGCGGCGAGAGGAAAACCATCGGAATCACTGTTTGATGGACCAGGGCGCCGGGCGGCGAGAGGAAAACCATCGGAATCACTGTTTGATGGACCAGGGCGCCGGGCGGCGAGAGGAAAACCATCGGAATCACTGGTTGATGGACCAGGGCATCGGGCGGCGAGAGGAGAACCATCGGAATCACTGGACTGGGATGTGGTGGAGATGCATCAAGAGGGGTCAGAGACGCACCAGGATGCGGTGGAGATGTACCCTGGGCGAAAGGGGTTGGAGATGCACCGGGAAGAACCAGAGGCCATACCGACCAAGTACCCTGCCGAGCCAGGCAGTGGATTCAGCCCCTGGCACTTAGCTTTAATATGTCTTGGAGATGGAGCAGGGAGTAGTGGACTCTGCCCTCCCTTTGTACCAATTAATAATATGATAAAAGTAAAAACTAGGCCACTAATAGATACTTCCTGTACAGCCTTCTGGCTTTATTGTGATACCTTAGGCAGGTTAGGCTTAGTTGCTTGTTGTATTAGAGGGGGCTTAGAAATAGGGTGTGGAGAGTGTAGCAGGCACAGGGGTGGCCTCGGGCGAGAATTGGCGCATTCTCGGCCGAGAATGCATATCGTACGAGAATGCCATCGTACGAGAATTGGCACATTCTCGTACGAGAATGGAGACGCTTGGGGGGGTATATAAGGCAGGACTGACTCTGTACTCGGCAGATAGAGATTGGACTTCATGAATAAAGGATCACTTGGTAACTCTTTAAGGACGGCTGTCGTGTTATCTATGATATGCTTCTGATATCCTTACAATATATATATATATGTATGTATATGTATATATATATATATATATATATATATATATATATATATATATATATATATATATATATATCTGTATATATATATATATATATATATATATATATATATATATATATATATATATCTGTATATATATATATATATATATATATATATATATATATGGCCATTTATTGTGCAAAAGACCTCTGGCGTCACAGGCAGGAGACTGGATAGCAATCACAGCGCGGCCTCCACGGCTGATAATAGGAGCAGTGCTTGGGGCGCCCCTAGCGGGCAGTAGGGTCTGTCCAGCCCTAATTAGTGCGGGCAGAAAGACAAGGAACGGCCGTCCTGCGTCCCCTCCCCGCCCCGACCACGCGAGATGCGTCCTTGTTAATTAAGTTGGCCGTATTCTGCGGGACACACTGATTAAAATGATTACCAGGGGCTAGTTGCCATTTCCATGTACTACTACTACTTACTATTGGTACTGTTGGTAGGGCCATGCTATATGGTGGCTACTCACCACCACGCCCTCCGTTCCACCCAACAAGGGGTGGGGGGGGGGGGGGGACAACGTCTATGGATGTTCTATGATAATTATAAACATTACTACAGTACACCTATATGGCATTTCATAAAGTACACCAGATGTCCTGGTCCTCATCTAGTTTTTAAACTAAGTATTGTAAGTGTTTTATGGAGCATTATTCTCTAATGCTTTCAGCAAAATACAATATTTCTATTTAGAAGTCTAGTTAACATGCATATAAGCCATATATATTGAGACGCTTATGAAGCTGGATTATAACCCTTGTCATTTGTGCTGAACTTATGTTAATACA
Organism: Harmothoe impar; assembly: GCA_947462335.1. NCBI lineage: Eukaryota > Metazoa > Annelida > Polychaeta > Phyllodocida > Polynoidae > Harmothoe > Harmothoe impar. Next base: position 62,794,596 of record OX381715.1, on the reverse strand, counting down.
GTGACCCAGCTATAGCTATAGTGTGTGGAACGGTATCCCGGTCACTGCAGCTACATGTATTCAACCTCAGACTCTACAGTAGGTACAAATGTATGCTAGATTGACATGATAAGAATATAATGGGACTAGCGCATTAGGCTATAGAGGCCGCCATCTTGGCTCAGAGCAATGCATTGTGGTTAGGCCCCCGACTCCAGCGCAAGGGCATCATGGGAGAATTTCTTATCAGCCCCTTTGTTCAAGGTGTGAGGAGAGCGGATTAGCCGGATAAGGAGATGGGGTTTAGCCCCCGACTACCTGAGGTACCGGGATATGCTAGCTCCGTTATATGAGAGGTATCTAAGACTAATAATCATTGGAGAGAGGACACCTCATTTCGGAAACGCATTCAGGGTAATGAAATAAGGCTACCTATACAGTTTACCTCCTCGCATTGCATATTTTATGTCTTCATAATTTGTTAATATTATTTATAAATAATCAAATTGACTTACTTTCTTGCAGGGCTATGAAGACGACCTTCTCCCCTAGTACTGGGAAGACCTTGGTGATGACCGTGATCTTTTCAACCCCTTTCTGCACCTCTACAAAAGTCGTCTGGTCCTGTTCTGACACGCCATTTGACGCCACCACCCTCAGTTCCGTCACTCCCAGCTCCAGAACCACTGACCACGTGACCGTCAGGGAGCCGTTCTGCCTTAAGCGCGTGCCGTTATACTCCAGGACGTAGGTGACGTCACTTCCGGCCGTCACAGACGCTGTGACAATCGTCGGCGTGCCGTGGAGCGTCGCGGCGTCGGCTGTGAGGTTGAGGCCTTCTATTGGGTCTCGTACAACAATGGGCTCGGAGAGTGATGTCGTCTTGTTGTCGTTGTCATTGAATGCTGTCACTTCGACGTGGTACCTGCCGCTTCGCAGGAAGGTATGCTCGGCCTCGGATGTCTGATTGTTGACGGTCATGACGTTGGTGTCGTCATCGAGGTCGTCATCGCCCTCCACTGTATCCTGGAAGTCCCACTCGAACTCGACGCCGCTATTGGAGGAGACGCTAGCCTGGAAGGACATGGTCTGCCCCGTGGCCACCAAATGGTGGGACCCCGTAGAGGGGGGCAGGACCCGGATGCTGAGGTCCCGGATGGGCTCATGGACGCTCACCCGGAAGTGCACCTGGTCCGAGTTGATCCGGTTCTCGGCTTGGAGAGTGACGGCGTAGGTGCCGCGCGCGGGAAATTTGATGCTGAGCTGGTTGGATGTCGTCTGGTTGGACAGGAAGACGCTGTCATCCTGCGCGCGCACTTCCCAGGTGTAGGTCACCCCTCTGGGCATGCTGGGCCCAAACTCGACCACATAGGAGTAACTGACCCCGACCAGGGCTCCCTTACGCCGGCCCTGTACCTTCATCCCTTGCAGCCTCTGTTGTATCACCACACTCTGGTTCAACCTGGTCGACACATCACTATTATTATTCCGTGCTCTGACGGTCACATCAAACACCCCTTGTTTATCATAGATATGGTCTATAGCCAGCTTAAGCAGACACCCTTCTCCATAGTCTGCCTGGAGGGCCACCTGGTTAGAGGCGCCCTGGAGGAGGCCTAGGTAGCGGCCATGTTGGTCGTCGGAGATGAGGTAGCTGGGTGTGACCCCGTCCCCAAAGTCCAGCTCCAGGTGTGTGTCCTGGCGGTCGGTGGTCACCATGGACACCTGGAAGCGGAGGGAGTCGGACAGGGTGGCCACGTACCGGTGTCCAGGGTCCAGCGCCAGGGTCAGGTGACTCAACTCCCGCCGCACCACGATCTGAAGGGGAATTAAGAAATGTATGAGAAGTGTTGTGTCAGTGGCACAGGTATTAACATCCTTACAGTTATATACTATCAAAAATATATGACACATGTTGTTAATATGAGGGGTGATCCATTAAGCACGTCACACCCCAGGGGGGAGGTCTTGGTCCCCAATGATAGCGGTATGGGGAAACGCGTGACAAAGGGGTGGCGGTTCTCGAAAATGGCCAAAATTGGCGTGACATACTTCATGAATGACCCCTGACGTATACCTCCTCACTTGCATTGTTCATAACTAAGGGTTGCCTGACGAGGAGAAGCCGAGCAAGATAAGCCTTAGTTATACTGCTTTGTATTTGAACTACACAATCAAACATATCAGATTTATTCTGTGGGGTTATGTAATTTAATGGCCTCATAGGTTGTGAGATACTTGGGAGTGTAATTGAAGTGGGGCTAAGGTAAATAATTTTCTGTGCAGATCAATAAGGTTGCAGTATTTATTGTGAAATAAAGCCAGGTGCAGTTACGCTGACATTAATTTGACACAAATGCAGAGGTCGGCAATAAATTGGACATTATATTCATATCCTTATATCATGTTACACGCATTACCTGTTACACATACTACCCTACTTACTTAACAACAGCAATTTTAATAACTACAGTGAGCACAAGCGCAAGTATTATATATTGTGCTTTTCTATATTCGCCATCATATTGTCATGAATCATGTTTACCAGATACATCAGCCCATGAAGGTGTTTCACAGGGAATTGTAAATCTTGAATAATCTATCGGACTTAGTAACTGTTACGAGTGCTGAATATGAGTAGGAATAGAATGTAAAATGGTCATTTTATAAAGTGTTTCAGAAGAAATATTCTAAGAGTGATATTACGAGTGATGACTAACCCTCCCAATAGAATAGACATTGTGAAACGCTGGTCCATCTGCCCGTGGATAGAGAGGACCGGGTATATATATATATATATATATATATATATATATATATATATATATATATATATATATATATATATATATATATATATATATTTATATATATATATATATATATATATATATATATATATATATATATATATATATATATATATATATATATATTCTTGAATTAATACACGCCCTATATGCAGGACACCTTATTCTGGTCATAGCCCAATGGAAGGTTGAATACCTCAGCCCACATCTCGACACCCCGGCCGCCGCCTTGACTTTTGATATGTATGTCAGCAGGAGAAAGCGGAACTGACCAGTCCGCCATATTGAATATGCCACCGACGCTCTCCAAATGAAAATATATGGCACCGGGTGTCGGCACAACAGGGCTTGTCGCCTTGCCGCTTGACCCTGTAAGGCCACTAGGTTGTCATGACGACGATGATGGAGTGGTGGGGTGGGTGGGGGCTGGTCATGATGAATGTGGCGGGAAAGGGGTGAGGGTGGGAGGGGGAGGATATAGGGTGGGGGCAGGGACATCGGCCGTATGCCCTGCCCCGCCTGGTACCGACCAGTGCCGCGTGGTGGCGCCAGCAGCGCGTCGGGTGCAAACAGATTCATCAATGGCGGACAAACAGTGCTGATTTGAATGGAGATTGAATTCTGCGGGTCTGGCATCGCCACCACCCCCCCCCCCCCTCCAGTAGGGTGTATGTATGTACCAGGGTGTTCTGTTGTCTGCAACCTTCTGTTACTCCTGCTCGTTTCCCCTCTTCATCTCCCCTACCCTAGGCTGTAATTAGAACCGTCCACTCTTTAGACAAGAACCCCCTATCCCAAATGCAACCCAGACCCAACGTTACCTTTTCAGCAGGGATCTATTATAGCCTAGGTTGGTTTGGAGAAATCCAGTCCATTATGGCGCTGTAATTCTACTCTAAATGATACTCATTAGGCGCGCCTCAATGGCAGCCTGTGCCCTTAATGACTATGAGGAAATTCATCCGCCGTTAATCCTGCCAACATGCTCATATGGGATCAAGAGCTGCTCACCCCCTGCTCTACTCCTCCCTTGACACCCCCTCCCCACTGCCCCTGATCCCCACCCTCCTCCCTCCAGGGCTGTCTTAACCCTTAAGAGGCAGCATAGTGATCTAAAGCCCTATGCCCTTTGTCGTCATGATTCAGGACTGCTGCCATTGTGAGTCAATTCACAAGTGTTGCATCCAAGTACCATGCCGATCTTATGGGGTTGATACACTCACAGAAGGGTCGGCATGATGCATGAATACATCACTGGTGAGGTTACTCGCCAGGGCCTGCATTAATGAATTATAATTACGACAAAGAGCATAGCAGATTAAAACAATATGCCGTCCTTAAAGGGTTAACGTCGGGGGGGGGGGGCACAGGGGACAGCTGTACCAGTCAGTGCTCGGCACTCAGTGGGATTAATCATTGTGGCTGTATTTATAGTCGTGTTGATGTGATATATGGCTATAGCATGTAAAGCACGGGCCCAGCACCTACCTGTAGGCTACCCATATTATCTCAAATGCATCTCTAAAAGTGATGTATACGTAGGGTAATGCACCCGTCACATATATGGATATTTGTATGCTGCTCAAATCCAGTCAATCAGAGAGATAGGTCCTGTTCGAGTGCTATATAGTTTACAGGACTTTTATGAACAATATATATTTGATAGGTATATTCATACGTATGTTTTATAGTTGGATAGTCTGAAGGAGGAAAACATTCGGATTATTAGATTGGAATTCGTAAAATCCTGGGAGCATGATGCATGTAGAGGTCCACAATGTATGCAGTTTTTATGTTACCGGTATCCTGAAATTTGTCCAGAATAGTGGACTCTTTGATGGACGGATAACTAGACAGTACTGCACATTGGGATGTGGTAGTACAAAGTAGGTAGAAGAAGGTGAGAGGAGGTGGTACATCCAACAGGTGGATATAAAATACGGTGGGTTTGAGGATATTGGTACAGGTAAGGTTACAGTTTAAGTCACAGTGGGGGCAAAGGGAAGCTACATGTGATTAGGTACACCCTCAGAAAATTGAGAGTCATTGTCGCTAAAACTGTGCCTGACCCTCAGGTGAGAGTAGTTTTAGCGACATTGACTCTCACTTTCTGTGTGTGTAGCTGTAACATGAAAGCCCAGAGACCAGGATAATTACTCTCAACTTTATCTTTAATTGTCCCCAGGTTATCATCATCTACATGACTCTTTCACTATAGATTAATAAACTAAATCGTATGGACATCATAATGTAACACATGTGTTCATTCTCTTCTGGTTTAATTTCATCTTATAAGAATCAATTCCAATGAAAGACGGAGACGTTTGTTGAAATATTTAATAAGCACATGGCGCATCCAACAGTCTGTACCTTTATGTCGCGGGTACATGTATACATATTTTGATATTATGTATTACAGCGATATGGACAAACGACCTCCTACCCGGAAATAGGATGAAGATGAGGATAGCAAGTGTATGGCTGAGTGGGATGCTTCATTTAGGTAGAGCACAGTAATGTAATGGGTTAGCGGTATGGGCATCTGGATAAGGTGTCCTGTGAACATATTGAAGGAAATGTATGCATTTGTTTCGGTAACTCTGCTCATGCTTCAGTAATGGCGAGTTATTTATTGGTCGGGAATTATTAACAGCAACACAAAAGTATGATGGAAGGTGGGATAGAGGCATTGAAATAAGATGAAGTAGAAAACTTTGAAGAGAATATATCATTTATTTTACTGGATTAAGCTTTCTATTGCTGTATTTTCTACCTTAAAATGATGAAGTAATAAAGATGGATTTTATCAAGCAGAGTTCCTTTAAAATTGAACCCAGAGCATCAGTTATCTGTATAAAACGACTATATTGTGCAATTCAGGCTGGTGACAAAACGCCAAAATCATCTTTTATACTCGTCAATTTCTCGTGCAGTCCTCCAATTTTTATCCTTTGAAAGTCATGACATGTAAATATTGAAATAGGCCCTGTGTGTGGGTGACACGTTAACATTAGCCAATCCACACAACCAGTCAGCATCTACTGACACTACAACGCCATCCTGACAGCCACAAGTCGACAGGCCAGGCTGTCAGCATGCATAGAGAAAAAATACCACCCCAAATTGAATGTTCGCTACACCTAATTTGCGTAAAAGAGATGCTGCCACGCCCACATTTTGCACCCAAGGTAAAAGCCGCCGCGACCCGGGGTGAACCCTCAATGGCTCGGAGACTGAAAGCATATTGGTGGATTTTATTCCAGCGTGGCACAAATAAGATCAGATTGTGACATTAAAAGCTTTTGGCGAGTCGCCTTACGGCGCGGCACCGTCGTTCTCTCTCACGCCGAGAGGGGGCGCCTCTTTAATGCCCGTCAGCGCCGCTGGTGCCCATGCCGCACACTGTCTGAGCCCAACTACAGGCGGGGAACCAGCAAAGGGAAGAGCAGCTCTAAGGGGAGAGGAGGATCATGGGAGGTTTTGTATCTCACGTGATCTGTCACGTGACTTGATTCTTAACATGTCTGCGGCCATCACTCACATGGCTTTCCTCTCACAATGTCACGTGACTTCTGTAATATGGATTCTTGAAGATATGACACACTTACATGGTTATGACTTTATACTACAGTACCATAGGCACTGGTATCAAACCAGTTTATTATCCTTAGGGTATAATCCCTTCCCAATGGGTAGTTCATTATTGGATACTTTTGATCATCTCAATATCAAACAGTGGATGTTTTAAAACACGTATATAAAACACTATGACAATGGAGCTATTGAGCATAATAGTCATGCCACAAGTTGTTATTGAGATCAATAGTTGCCCTTCTTTCCATACTACATACATACCGTATATGGTGGTATAAGATCGCAAAATACGATTTTATGTTTTAAACACAGTTGGGGTGTACATATGTGTAGAGATCGAAGTGCAATGTATCCGTTAAATCTAGAGATAGCAGGGCAAGATAACCATAGAATGGAATCATGGTGGACATCAGTGTACTTGCATTGGTACAGAGGTTCATCTGACATGCTACCTACTCGTTTCCACCACTCCAGCCCAGCTGCTTCATTCCTAAAGCATTAAGCTTCGCATCGCCCAATCTACTGGTATAGGACTCTAGATGCAGTTTCGGCCGACACCACTCTTTGGTGTTATTTTTATCCTGCTATAATAGAGTGCGATCATATGATGAGTATCAAGTAGTGAAATCTAGGTACAAATGGCACATCTAAGTGCATGATGCAATTGTTAAATCGCTTGGGACCATATATTGCAAAGTGGTGCTTTGTCGGGTTACATTTAATACCCCTAAATGGTACAATCCAGAAATGTTATGCCAGCTAGTGGTTTCAATCACATTGATTATACATTGTAAAATACTATGAAATCATAAAGATGTCACTCACAATGTTCAACAACATTGCCAACACCGTATAACATATACATATGATTGGGGGAGAATGAATATATATGAAGCAAGCTATTTACTTGTGACAGATATATCAACAAGGTAGAGCAAAGCTTTGGTTGAAAGCCCAAAGGTACATAATGAAGATGGTAATCAACAACTCATCCAACCCAGGCCATTATTGCGCTGGATTCCCTCCATGCTTCCACCCCCCCCCCCCCAAGCTGCCTTATAGATGTATAAGGACCCGACTACCGGTCTTCGCTGCATCCCCTACCCTTGGGTCAGTAAGATTTGAGCCTTAAACATCTTGTAATAAGAGCCCACTAGGCTATACACGATACACCCTCTCCTGATAGACGGACACCTTTAATATAGACCTTATAGACCACCCCATCATTTCCCTTCTCTATCATAGTCTATGTCTCCTAAGAATCCCTCCCGTAGACTAGCCGGCGACAGAAGGGTAATCACCCCCGCCTGCAACAGGCTGGTAAGAGACGGCTAAAGCCCTTCCCCAAGTCCCAATCCGCACTCCTTCTCCGCCAGTCAACCAGAAATAGCGGACCCGAGGCGCGCCCGACTTTGCCGCCCCCTCGTGGGGGGATAACTGCACTAAAGACGTGCATTTCGGGGAGGCTTCTCCCTCCCAGAGCTTCTTGTTGCGTCAAAGAAGCGCCGATATCCAAAGCACTCAAGTGTTGGCGAGGCAGGCAGTGGGATAAGGGTGAGGTGTAAACACCTGGAGTGAAGTATAAGCGAGGACAGCGATGAGAGGTGTAGTGCTCCAGTGAAGAAAGGGACAGGATCCAGGAGGGACAGGAGGTTTGGACAGTTGGGGGAACGGTTCAGAAAAAAAGGACAGAATTAAGAGACAAAAGTATAGCAAGGGATTTGGAGAGCGGGTTCCCATCACTGTAATGTAGGAGTTATACATAAAAGAAACATCAATCAATCAGAACCAGGAAGGAACTTGAATGTAGAATATTAGATTGAAGATACACACACAGAAAAGTGAGAGTCATTGTCGCTGACTCTCAGGTGATGGTAGTTTTAGCGACAATGACTCTCACTTTTCTGAGGGTGTAGTCTATACATATTTATGTGGTGGCATATATAAGATGGGAAGAGACATAGGAAGGATTAACATTGACCAAAGGTCCATGACAGCTGGAAGTTGGGTGGCAGGCAATGGGTGGCAGGCGCTCCTATGGTATAAGGTGTGATTATAGAGGTGGCTGGCAGGGGTTTATGTTGGATAGCAGGTGGTGGGTAACACGCGTACAGCAGTGGGAAGTTGGGGACTGAGGGTGCTCAGAGGCTTTTTATCCTATTTGGATTAGTAGGTGGCCCTGCCATGCCTCCCTCCTAAACCCTCTCACAACTTAGAACCAGAAAGATAAACGTCAGAAGAAGCGGTGATGGGGTGCAAGCCGTACTTAACCCTTTAAAGGCCGCATAGTTCATTAATTAAAGTAATATGTTTTTTGTAGTCATGATGCAGTGAAAGCAGCCCTTGGTGATCAATTAACCAATGCTGTAATCAAGCATCATGCCGATCCTAGTAGTGTTGAGACATTCCCGAGGGGTCGGCATGATGCATGAATGCAGTACTTGTGAGTCACCCGTTCATGCATCATGACGACCAAGGGTATTATACATTAAAGCAGTATGTGACCCTTAAATGGTTGAAAACCCAAGCCTTATGAGGACAACTTGGGGAAGAGGAGATGGACGAAAGGGATAGGGAGCCCTTCTGGTGGTCGTCAAAGAGATGTTATGTGATGTAAGTACAGGCTTTCCTATCTTGACTACGCTGGAGACATTCAATCACCGTTGGAAATGTGGCGCCTATAGATTTATGTTGTCGCAGACCTGAACAATTAAAAATACCCCTTCTCAAATCTAGCTGCATCTGTCGTGGTCATGCATTAGAGTATGGTCCTCTCACGTTATTAGGGAGTGATCAATTTTTAACAACAGGCGGGGGTCAGTCGATTTTCGCGCGAGCGGGTGGGAATTTTTTTGCCCCCCCCTCCGCAAGAGGGGTCAACATTTTTTGCCCCCCCCCCCTCCAGGCAGGTTGAAATTGAGTGCGGCCGAACCCTTTGAGCTATAGTAATGCGCTGGCTTTTCCGCTAAAAAGGGGTTAATTTTTTGGTACCCCCCTTCAAGGGGTCCAAATTGTGTTGGTTACCCCCCCCCCCCAAATCCACCAACCCCCCCCCCCCCCCTTGTTGTTAGAAAATGACCACTCCCTTATAAAGCTCCTGCTGGATAGCCCGATCACATCTTAACATCGGAAGCCCCTAGAACATGGCCATGGGGCAGCTTGGGTCAAGTCAGCTTCCATCGGAGTCAGGTTGGCTTACCTTGGGGACTAACCCAACGATCCCCGCTCGTTATTCGAGGCTTATCCCTAAACAAAGGCGGATAATTCAAAGACAGCATCCAAGTCATTCCAGATTTTGATTGGCAGAAAACAAGACGTCCAATTACTAAAACAAGACGTGCTCTATTCAGGCCGAGCATAGGCAATTACTTCATAACACGGTCTTTGTGCCACTCTCCCAGTATCTGGATTATCTCGGCGTCAGGGTCCTCTGTGCCCGATAGTGGGGCCTTCCTAGAAGACTTCTATCTCAATACAGTGCTGTAATTGCTGCCTAGTTGCCTTGTTGATGTTATAACAAGATGCCATCTCCTGTTATCCTCCTCCTATCTGCAACCCACACTGATAGTCCTACTCTGCTGCTACAGCCATAGAGAGAGGCGGACTGAGATGAGGCGAGTGGATGGTGGTGGGAGACAAGCTGGGCTATAGGACCACTATAGGAAACAAGCGTATTTATATAAGTAGCCACACAGAAGGGGTGATACACGCGGGAGTGCACGGAGCATCGCTTTTGCTTGGCTTCTGGAGTTAGCCCGATATGTATGGCTAAACTCCACTGCAGCATTTTTAGTATTGTGCAATTTTGGAGTGCAATTTCCTTACATATCATGTATACACTCTCATTTAAAATACCTACAAAACACTCGCAGTAAACCCAATGCAGAACATTGGTCTTGTACAAGTATGCATCACTTAAAAGGCAGCTCCCATTTTGGTTTTCGATACGCCTCCATCCTGAGACCACCCCCACCTGCCATCTCCCATCACGGTATGCATGTATTCGCCGAATATCAGCTCGGAGAATCGGCTGTCGAGGTTGGAGAACGAGGGACTTCCGGTCTTGGATGCGCGAGTAGATGACACTTGTGACACAGGGACGGGACGCCCGGCGCTATGGATGCCGGGATGCATAGGGTGTCACGTGTCCTCTTTGAGGCGGCCTTGGGAGGGCAATGAGGGGGGGGGGGGGGTCTGTGTTGTGAGGGGCGCCCTGGCCGTAAACAGGGCTCTGTAAAGATAGTCTTTGAAGCTACTGTCAAAGCGATTAGACCCCACGCACAGTGAGGGGTGGTTGCAGCAGGGCCACCATCCCCGCCGCCGCCGCCTGCCGCTATCCCACATTCAGACCCTCCCCCTTCTACCAGGGATGGGGGGGGGGGGGGTGCCACCCAATCCACCACTGGTGTTTTATTACTGCCAGCCACCCAGGATTCTTTTTTATTACATGCTCAGGGTTCCCACAAAAATTTAAGATTGAAATTCCATGACATTTCTATGACACTCCATGACGAAAACCTCAATTTTCCATGATATTTATAATATTCTTGTGGGGGTCGGGGGGCTTGGCCTCCGAGAAAATTTCTAAAATCAAGAAAGTAAATGGGAGATTTCTAGGAGATTTTGTGATATTAATTCCATTATTTTCATTTTTCATGACATTCCATGACACACGGCATATATTTACAAAATTCCATGACATTCCATGACTTTCCAGACAGCTTTTAAATTCCATGACATTCCATGACTATCCATGACATGTGGGAACCCTGCATGCTCTGCCACCCGCCCCAGGCGTATCTCTTACCACAGCCACTGCCACCCACACTTGACTGTGTTTTCCCACGGGCACTACCACCCAATGAAGACTGCACTGCATGGACAATCCGATTTAAGCAACTTTAGGTAACAATTAAATCTGATTAATGTCCTGCTTTGAGCAGCTTAAAGAAAAAAACCTTTTCCTGCATTAAAGCTGCTTAAAATTACTTCAAGCTCCTTAAAAAAGGACGGTAATCAACTTGAAATATGCTCTTAAATTTGCGTAAATCGGATGTTTCATGCAGTGCTGTTTCTTACCACAGGCACTGCCACCCACCCCAGACTGTTTCTTGCCACAGGCACTGCCACCCACCCCAGACTGTTTCCTACCACAGGCACTGCCACCCACCCCAGACTGTTCATAAGAGCACATTCGAATGATGTCATGTGAATGAATTAATACATAATAAATCCATAGGGTATGGTCAATAACCTTTTCCATCCAGCACCACCTGATCACAGTGGGCATGTCACACGTTCTTGTTATGTTTGTCATTCATGAAGATGCCAACAGAGAATTGAATAGAATATACTCCCTAAGATAACATCCTACCACCACTGTGTGAGCTATGGATAGGGGGTTCCACACAGCTCACTAGCTCCCACCTTCAGAATACATACTCACTGTGTTCAATTGGCAATCCATTTCTATCCACTCACAGCCCCTATGATGATATTCAAGGTATGCCTAAATTCGCTGGAGCTTAATTCATTGTCACTGCAGTTCACTTTTAGTTGATTTAAGTCCTATCAGAAATTGGGTAAGCTGGGTGACTCACCTGTGGCCTCATAGACTAATGTGAGAGCCTGGGGTTGGAATGACTGTATATTTCAGCTCCACCAACTCCTCTCTCTTAACCACCTCACCCTAAGACCAAAAAATAAGGTTTGTTTCAGGTCACCCGACCGACCCTATCAAAAAAGGGCCGAGCCTACTCTTTTTTAAATGCAATTATGGAGAAATCTTTATATTCTAACACTTTTAGGTTTTCAAAGAATTTGATTTCCCCCCCCCCTTTTTACACTTTTTTTTGTATCCTAGGGGGCTGTAAAAAAATAAAATCCGACCTAACGACCCTAGGTTTTCATCCCATGTTGCCTGAAACAAACCTTTTTTTAATTTGGCCCTACATAAAACATGACTGTATATTTCAGCTCCACCAACTCCTCTCTCTTAACCACCTCGCCCTGATACTGTCTTAAAGCTGGGCCGTCAGGGAATAAGTTCAGCATTTTTTACATACATGGACTAAAATAACCGTTCCACCAAAGGGCGGCAGTGTTTGGACAGGGGACCATGAGCATTGTCCAGTTACAACATATGCACCCTATCTTCTGCCTGTAAGAGCTGAGCTCCCAGCCCTTAAGAGCCCTCTTGTGAATCAAAACTGAACTATATCCAAAATTGCTTTTGGCCTCACTTCAAACATGACAGTCAAGCTTTAACCACCTCACCCTAATGCTGCCTTAAAGTATGGACATACATCCCACCCTCATCCCCAACCACCAGGTCCAACCTCTGCAGCTCTTCCAGTACCTGACTAGCAGCAGCCCCCACACTGAAAATCCATAGGTTGAAAGGGTTAGTCAGTACAGACTAACCTAGGTTGGTCATATGAGTGTTAGTCACAATGGCAAAGTTATATTAAAAAATGACCGAGGGGTCAGTCAGTAGTGGCTAACCTAGGTTCATCATTGGTGTGTTGTATTTGTATACCACTAGTTGGGGCCACCTGTGATGACCACTCAGTGGCTCCCCCTGGAAATAAAAAGACTAAGGTGGGTTGGTCAGTAGTGACCAACCTGACAATAATAACTAATCTAGGTTGGTCAAAAAATGACTAACTAGGTTAGGCACTAGTGACTGAGAGATTAGTCGTATAGGGAGCCTAGGAATACCAGTGCATGCCACTGTCGCCCCGCACTCAGCCTGACTGCGGCAATTCAGGCTTATCAATAGCCTATAGTGGATCCACGGAAATTGAGCCACGACCACAGTGAGAGGCAAAACGTCCCTCATTGCCTGCAGCCAACAGAGGGGAGAGTCCCCCACCTTCTCCTCCTTCCTCTCCTCCTTCCCCTGCCGCCCCGACCTCTTACGCCAGACCTCACACAACGACCAGTGGCCAGACCACTGCCTACATACATGACTGTAAGCCCTTAGCCCGACATCAATTTCCTTTAAAGGCCTTCCCTTTGCTTTGAAGTAGGCCTGCCCTGGCCTCACCCAAACAGGAAAACCTAATCATAGTGATCAATTAAAAGTGTGTCGCACCGAAAATCTAATTCTGGCCCATTTCCCGTGCCGCCCGTCCGATGGCCATGCGGCCTGGCCCGACGTCCCGACGTTGATGGCTGCCAAAAGACGAACTCTCGCGGTCGCGTGAGGTCACGGGCGAGAGGTCATGTCAGAGGTCATGCCAGCGTTCATATCAATGCCACGGCCAGCCCGCCGTCCGGTTATTGGCCGGGGCTTAATTTGGGTCAAGGTGGGAGCCGGACAGGCTTGGTGCAGGCTCCTGGGGGACAGCAATGGCGTGCCAACCTGACCATAAAGGGTGAGGGCACCAAGGAGGACCGTACCCTATAACCCGTTAAGGGCCGCCTAGTGCGTTATTGCATTAAGTTAGTTATCGTTAATTATGATGCATGAATGCAGCCCTGTCAAATAAAGTGCTGCATTGAAGCATCATGCCGATTGAATGGGGTAGATTCACTCCTGATGGATCGGCATGATACACGCATCATGACGACAACGAGAAGAGCACATTAAGGTACTATGTGGTCCCAAGAGGGGTAGCAATCCTTCTGGGGCGGAATTAAGAGGGCAATGATCACATAGGGCAAGACGTGATTCTCTATCCTAATTGTATATATAGACACTGAAGGTATTAAGAAATAACGTTTAGAGTTGACGTATTGCACCTGAATTCTAGAATTGGTTTTGACGGGGACATTAGTGAGATGGAATGGTACCTCTGAAAGGTGCAGAAGTGGAGGGTTGTGAATAGGAGGACTGCCAAGCTATAGGTCTGGAAATTGGCTGGAGGCGATGTCATTTTGATTTTTGTTCAATTTCATTTTTAATCATTTAGTACCGGGTAAATCTATTTGTTTTTCAGGCATAAGAAGTACTAAAAAAATTAGATAGCCGACTCGCCAAACATGACCATGACCTGCGGACCATTAAATCGACTCTAAAATCGCCTCAAAATTGTTTAATATATTTTTTTCTTGTTCTTTTCTTTCAGAATTCGGGTTGGGGCGCGTCCCTATTTTGCTAGGCAATGTCGGGTAACCTGAAACACACTATTTTGTTGGTCCCATGCTGTGACACTCATTATGGTTGGTTTTGATGAAGGCTGACACTTCTCCGGCGTCGTCATGTTAAAGAGAATATTGATTTGGTGTCTATTTCATGCAATCAAATATTAATTACAAAAAAGAAAAGACTTTAAAACCACAATCTAAGATCCACGATCAAAGATTCACTACTGGCAAGGAACAGGCAGATGACATTAGCAGGATGAATAACAATGGTGTGATAGTACACCCAATAAAAACTTTGGAATTGAACCTACTTTTATTTTATAGAAATATTCAAGGATAAAGGGGAAAGAACAATAGACGCCTAAAACAAAGGGGAGGAAATCTTACAATTTCATTTAGATTTCTATCGGAAATTAATTATAGTCTAATGTTCAGAGATCTATGTCGCGTTTAGACAAAATCCCTTAACTCAATTACTTAAACCGCTATTTTAAGAGTATGTTTTAACAGCGGAATAACTTAATCTGATATATAGAAATACAAGGTCAAAGGGTAGGCATTGATACAGGGGTAGAAAGGTGGCTTCTCTGGGTAGTGTTGTGTTTCGGTGTTTTTTATTGACTGCTAAAGGGGCAGGTTCGTTAATATAAGGCAAATAGTATGTTTATATATATGCGTCTATTTAGGGCTCTTTGCTTGGGTCTCCCACCGCTGGTAAGAAAGCAACAAAGAGAGGGGACAACAGGGAGGTGAATGTATTGTGCAAAATGGAAATAGAGGGGGAGCTAGGTTAGTGAGGGCTGCGAGTCGAGCTGCTACCTCACCTGAGGCCAAATAAATAAAATTGTGTTGGGCAGGCCGTATAACATTGGGGTTCTGAGTAGCCCAGCCTCCAAGCCTCAGGGTCAAGGCATACTGATAAGCTTGGGAGACTGGGGATACACAGTGCAGGCTGCAGGCTAGGCACGATTTGGGTGAGCGATGAGGCCCGGAGTTATACTAAGAGAAGGGAAGAGCAGGAGGGTGCAGGAGAGGTTTGGGATCGGAGATGGGAACAGATGGGCTGGGGGTGTTGAACAGGATATGAGGTTGCAAAGGGAGGTTAGCAGGCCTGGTCTGTGAGTGTGTATGTGTGTGTGTGTGTGTGTGTGTGTGTGTGTGTGTGTGTGTGTGTATGTGTGTGTGTGTATGTGTGGGTATGGATTGGGGACAGTATTGGGTGCTGGTTCTTGTGGTATAGGGTCATAGCAAATCGACTGAGGCAGTATATGGACAGCACCGATGAATGAACATGAAGCTGGTTGGTTACCATTGCTGGTTTGTCATGGTTAGACTATTGTTAGAATTCGCCGAAGACAAATTCACATTTCTGCCACTTCTGGGATTTCTAGAATAGAACCCCTGCTACCTCCAGAGGCAATGGAGCGTGACATAGTAATACCACGTTTTATTTTCTCATAGCAGTGGCATAGCCTCGACAATAGAACTAAAGTAGCGTATATTTGTCATTCACAGTATGTAAATAAATGGACGGGTAGGCTAATCTGTAATTTGTAGGGTACAAGAATACAATATCACTTACTTCCCATAGTGAGCTACCCACGATGCACTGAGTATATAGTGAGTGCCAAGGGGGGACCAGGGGACCCGGGCCCCCCAATCAGAAAGGAGGGGGCTGCTGAATATGTTTGGGCCCCCAAAGTTTGCCAAGACCCTATAGTATATATAACATACATTATTCCCAAACGACAAAGGAAAAGTAGGGGCCGAGACCGATGGCTGCGGCTAGAGGAGAAGGGACAAGATGGCTTGGACTAGAGGAGAAGGGGCAAGATGGCTGCGGCTAGAGGAAAAGGGGCAAGATGGCTGCGGCTAGAGGAGAAGGGGCAAGATGGCTGCGGCTAGAGGAGAAGGGACAAGATGGCTGCGGCTAAAGGAGAAGGGACAAGATGGCTGTGGCTAGAGGAGAAGGGACAAGATGGCTGCGGCTAAAGGAGAAGGGGCAAGATGGCTGCGGCTAGAGGAGAAGGGACAAGATGGCTGCGCCTATAGAGGAGAAGGGGCAAGATGGCTGCGGCTAAAGGAGAGGAGAAGGGACAAGATGGCTGCGGCTAGAGGAGAAGGGACAAGATGGCTGCGGCTAGAGGAAAAGGGACAAGATGGCTGCGCCTATAGAGGAGAAGGGGCAAGATGGCTGCGGCTAAAGGAGAGGAGAAGGGACAAGATGGCTGCGGCTAGAGGAGAAGGGACAAGATGGCTGCGGCTAGAGGAGAAGGGACAAGATGGCTGCGGCTAGAGGAAAAGGGACAAGATGGCTGCGCCTATAGAGGAGAAGGGACAAGATGGCTGCGGCTAGAGGAGAAGGGACAAGATGGCTGCGGCTTGAGGAGAAGGGACAAGATGGCTGCGGCTAGAGGAGTACCAGTTACCCCACTATGGCTATCAGCCCGCTGGTCTCTATGCCAGCTGGTGGTGGTGGGGGTAGGAGGGCTGTGGTACGGTGCTCTCTGATTCACACACTTGGCTGTCCTTCACACGTCCTCTATGAGCAGCTCCACGAGCAGCTCACACAGGTCACACAGAGGTCATATTGGTGCTAAGTGCACAGTCTGCTCCCCATACGTCCACCTCCTGTCCAGGGCCAACCAGCGTGAAGGGTAGAGAGCCGCAGGTGTGCACCACTCACCTGTTGAGGTCACTTAGGGAGTGGTCATTTTTTAACGACAGGGGGGTCGTTGGATTTTTGCGCGAGCGGGTCGAAATCTTTTTGGGTCCCCCCCTCAAGCAGGTTGAAATTGAGCGTGGCAGTTTTTGGTCCCCCCCCCGAATCAACCAACCCTCCCCCCTATTGTTGAAAAAATGACCACTCCCTTAACCCTTTTAAGACCGACAGTCACTAAAATGCAACATAGTGGTCCTATATCTTATACCAGGGAATGTAATGCCCAGAAATTCATAGCCCAGGGTGTTCCCCAGAAACATGGTGGGATTCTTATATAGCAAAGCCATTTTCAATTGGAAGCGCTAACTATAGTATATATACTGTACATGGAAAATTGGGTTGTGATTGTATACGGCAGAGAAAAATCCCATGCTTTCATACATCCAGGTGTTGTGGATACCAGGGACCTATCATGTTATTTGGGATCACACAGGACCATGAGTCGGCATAATAGGCTCCCATATCATGCTGTGACTTAATACCTGAAATCTCCTTACAAACAACCTATGCATTACATGCACATGCATGATAGCGTACACTTAGGGCAACTACTAAGCTGGACCAACGTATGGCTGGCCTTTACTTCCCTTTCTTCTATGATCGAAGGTTCCTATACCATTGCCTTGACCCAGAACAGGTTCCGGGCCATTTCTGGAATTTACAATGTGCCACTGAATAACCCTATATTTTTTTGAAATACAAGATTTGCTATGCTTTTCACTGAAGCGCCGTATTCAATGCCCCATTGAATACAATGTAGCCGTATTCAATGGGCCGGGAAACGATTTCTGTTCTTCATTAAATGGCTTCAAATAAAAATTAAACACAAATGCCAACTACATTTATACTGTCTCTGATGTATTTCACGAGTGGGGGTTGGGGCCTGCGGCTTCGTTGGATATGGCCCCAACCCCCAGTCGTGAAATACAACAGAGACAGTATGAATGTAGTTGGCATTTGTCTATATATCTATCTACATCATGCTATCTACGTCATGTCCCGGATGTATAATGTGCATCCTTAGCTACAAGCTATAGACAGCCGGCCACGTGGTGCTCAGGTATGGCTAGATGAAAGTGGGTATATCCGATTTTTCTTCAAATTCTAAATCTTCCTTAAATGTATTCCAAACACTGTAAAGGTATGATATTTAGAGAATAGAGGTCAATTAAATGTTATCAATGGGTGGTGTTAATAAGTCACAAAGGGATCCATTGTCCACAAAACATGGGCTTATCTAGTGTATTTTCAATGGGGGGGGGAATAAAAGAGTGCACGCTTTTATTCCAAAATGACCTATTTTTGGGCAATAAAATCTAATTAGAGCAAAATAAGAGGGAATTAGGGGAATGGAACAGATAATAAGTCAAATGTATCATTTGTGAACATTCTGACTCATTTTTAGGGAAATCTATTGTTTGTCCCACGCATCGGATGTACGCACTTTAAGGTTGGAACGGTAATGCTCTATCACATAAGAAACAGTAATTATAGAAGTAAGAAATGATACCCATAATGAAATCATTATCTCTGCAGGATTGGTTATTTAACCGTATATCCTCACCATAAATGGTGTATTCTAGGGGTATTATGCACGACCAAAGAAACACAGGAAATATTGTTTTTCATAGATATTATGAGTAGTATATGGAAATGTGGATGGTTCTGTTTAAGCTAAGCAAAGCTTCCACAAAAGCCTTCTCTAGCCGTATCCTGGCCTAGGCTGCTGAACAAGGACATACTACTCACTAGGTCGTAGTTAACGTCAAGATAGTGGCGGAGGAGGGGGGGCTGGTCAGCCAAGGCGACTAGATCAGGACGTAAATTGCTATCGGAAATCGGCCCTCTTGTCCGCGTGGCCCTAACGAGCACGATCTAATATCCTGTTAACTGAATAATGAATGGAAAGTAGGCAGATGCCCCCTCCCCCCTCCGGGCCGTGGTGTAGGCTGTCTTATGGGCACGGTGGGGATAATGGGAAGAGTAGAGGAATGTAGGAGTGAAGGATGATAATTTCTACTTCTTCTATTAAATATATCAAATTAGTAAAGTATGTATTTGCAGCTAGTGGTTTTAATCGGTTAATTCATTTTTAAGATGTACATGGGTGGTTTTTTCCTCCGGGGGCGTATGGAAAGGGCGGGCTATGGTATAGTTTACCTGAAAAAGATCCTTTACTCTATATACTACGATATCAACTTTATTTATTTACTACTTACATATATGATCAACCACATCACATCTCTATTCACATTGTACTGAACCAGATTAAAATGTCTATATGCTACTTATGACGTAATTATATCATATTTTTCCTGAGACAGCTTTAAGGAGTCCAGAATCATATCAACATTTCCATGTACTACTTACAACTGACCAATTTTAATGTTTTAACATACTGCTTACAATGTACTGCACCAGATCGACATCTCCACATTCTACTTACAGTGTACTGGACTAGATTATATCCACATACTACTCACAGTGAACTGAACCACACCAACATCTCCACATACTACTTACAGTGTACTGAACCACACCAGCATCTCCCCATACTACTTACAGTGTACTGCACCACATCAACATCTACTACTTACAGTGTACTGTACCACATCAACATCGACTACTTACAGTGTACTGCACCACATCAACATCTACTACTTACAGTGTACTTAAACCACACCAACACATCCCTATACTACTTACAGTGTACTGAACCACATCAACACTCCACATACTACCTACAGTGTACTGCACCACACCAACATCTCCACATACTACTTACAGTGTACTGCACCACACCAACATCTCCACATACTACCGTAAAACCTCGGCTATAAGCCAAATTTTATTTGGCGTTTTTATTTGCTATAAGCCGAATTTTGAGCCCCAAACTCCCATTCGGCTTATAGGCGAGGTTTTGATAATGTAGAAACATAGTGAAAACAAATTTCAAGCTCTTTTGTTATAAGCCGAATATTTACTCCCAAACTCACATTCGGCGTATAGCCAAGGTTTTACGGTACTTACAGTGTACTGAACCACATCAACATCTCCACATACTACTTACAGTGTACTGAACCACACCAACATCTCCACATACTACTTACAGTGTACTGCACCACACCAACATCTCCACATACTACTTACAGTGTACTGAACCACATCAACATCTCCACATACTACTTACAGTGTACTGAACCACATCAACATCTCCACATACTACTTACAGTGTACTGAACCACACCAACATCTCTATACACTACTTACAGTGTACTGCACCACACCAACATCTCCCCATACTACTTACAGTGTACTGAACCACACCAACATCTCTATATACTACTTATAGTGTACTGGACGACATAGCCACTTCCTAGAATACTTACCTGTACCTGGACCATATCAACATCTTCCTGTGAGCCATATCAACATATCTCACTTACAGTAATACACTCATTGTTCTAGAAGATAAAAAAATCGTAAGATAACCTTCTCATATCTTTTAGTTTTCAGGAATGTTCTTTCAGTCCCCTAAGTTCATTAATTAACCAGTGTTACAAGTGTATATCACCTTCCCATTTACACTCCCCCACTACCCACCACCCCTATGTAACACTGAGCTGCTCCTCCTACCCCGACTGAGCTGCTCCCTTACCCGCCCATCCACGGCTGACCCCTGACCCCTCCCCTCTGACCCCCATTCACCAACCTACTCCTCCGCCCCTCCCGAGGAGACTTCTAGGGACTAAATCACGCCGGCCGTGGGGGGCCTGTTGGCGGAGCCTGCCATTCCGTAAGGCACGTTTCCCTATCGCTCCGCCATTGATTCTTTTCACTGCGATTACTCACAGTCGGGGGAGTTGTGGACGTCCGATGCTGTTTTTTCTTGCTGCCGATCGCCTCCAAATGCGCTCCCAACACAATGCCCGCCGACCTCCGCACCCCCCTGTGCCCCTTCACGGAAAGGGAGTCGTTTCAATTGACTCTGGACGTGACTAAATGTAGGTGGAGGAGGGGCGTGAACAGTAGATGTGGGGACTCAGTTGTGGACAGTGTTAATAAAGGGAGCTCGGAGAGATGAAAAGGGACTGTATTCGTAAATGGTCTAACACATTGGTGTAAGTGTGGTAATAAATAGGGTAGATGTGATGTGTGACAACAGTGCTGACCAATTGTTAGGATGGTTTAATGCTACTGATGTTTCATTTTTGGTCTTAGTAGACCCCCCGCCCCTAGAAACCAGGGATGTTGGAGCACCTGTAAGACGATAGGGTCGGGTGATAAGGGGACTGGGTCGGTGGTGGGCAGATAAGGGCATTAAGCAAATGGTAGGCTGATAAGGGCATTGGACAGTGATAGGACAATTAGAACACTTCGCCAATGGTAGACCCAGTGTAAGAATATAAGGAGACCGGAAGTGCCGAGGCAATGGGTAGGATGAAGGCGCTGTGTTACCCTATGTAGTAGTAGGATAGTACAACGACTGAAACATTGCTAGAATGACAAGACATTGAGATATTGGGTACTGACCTATTAGCTGCGACTAAGAAGTGACTAAGGTATTAACACACTAAAGGGATTGGGAGGATGACTTCGGGCATCGGCAGAATAGCAGATAGGGTAGATCAATATGAATTAATGTGAGCGGGTACACAGAGCTGGAATGATATGTACCAGAGAACATCAATTATTTCATATACTGCTAGGGACGAGGGTGTGGATGTATGCCTAGACCCACCACTGGTGGGTAAGGTAGTGCAGTACGAAGGGCACAACTGGATATGGTTTAGATAGGGACTGGGAGAGAGGGACTGCAGCAGGGTGAGTGAGTTGTGTAGTAGGGGTGTGAGAGGAGGTCGGGGTGGTGGTGGGGGGGGGGGTGCTGAAAGGGGCCAGGCAGCATTGATCGCTGCCTGATATTACACCCCATTTTCCCCGCCTAAAACGACACCGGGACGATTCCCTTTGGCCCCGGGGCGTGCGGCCCGATCATACTATTTGACGATAAACAAGTGAGCCCGGTGCGACCTCCACAACCCCAGCAGCTCACGCCGCTGTCGCCGCACTCCTAAATCAAAATGGTCAACACTGAGACGCTGCCCGGACGCTGATGGAGCTGCTCCTGGGCTGCTCGTGCCTCCATGAGGCCCCGATAGGAGGCGCCACCAGGGTCACAGCCTTATACCTTCCCATCGACCCCCGCGCTATCACTGTGTCATTGTGCAATCTCCTCCCCGAGCATTGTGCCCACTTCTCTCCACCACAGGGCGACACAGGTTGCCCCCCTGCCTCAACCTGGGTCTTCAAGATGGACGCTTGGTTAGCACGTGACGCTGTTACCATGGAGACGTGACGACGCCAATGCTGACGACGCCGGAGCCGCCATGACGGACGGTAATGTTGAAAGAGGTGGCCGGGCGCTGGTCCCTTAACCCGGCTAACCCCTGACCCTACCGGCTCCAGGCAGGACCTTCTTATGGCTATTCAGGCCCATTCACGACCACCGCCAATAATAACTCATGAGATTCGCATGAACCAAGCCTTCCATCATTGTAGTAAATTGGTAAAATGGGCTTTGGAATGATGTGTTTACCAACTGGGCAAGTGGTGGAACTCTAGACGGTGATGTCAGGTTGGCTGTGTAACCCAACACTGTGGTTTCTGGTAATGCACCTTGTATACAACTATTTACAAGCTAAGACGTTGGGGAGCAGTGCACAAAGGACAACTCTCAAATAAGTCCTGGGAATTTGACACCAGTGACAGCTCTAGCATGGATTGTCAATTAGGGGGAAATGTGAATACATCGTCAAAACACCAAATGCTATTTCCACTACATTAAGACTGACCTGTCACTTTGTATAGTTCTTAGGGAAGCATTGACAATAGAGTGGGTGGAAGCCGGGGGGGGGGGGGGGTCTACCTTTGACAGTCGGAACAAGTGCAATGCAGAATCAGTTAAAAAGGACGTAAGGGCGTGTTCATTTATTAATTACAGGGAGGAGGGGGTGGGTTGGGGGGGGGGGGGCGTAAAAGTTTCCCACCCCTCCTGAGGGGGGGGGGGCGCAAAAAATACTGACCCCTCTTTAGGGGGGGGCGTAAAAATGTAGCCCCCTTTTGGCAAAAAAGCCCGCACATTACTATAGTTCAAAGGGGGGGCGAAAATTTTTCAACGCCTTCGGCGAGGGGGGGGGGGCACAAAGCGTTCCACACGCTCTCGAGGGGGGCGTAAAAAATTTCGTCCCTCCGCACGAAATCTCACCACCCCCCCCCCCTATAATTAATAAATGAACACTCCCTAAAGTGGTTAAAATTGCCTACATAGGGTTTGGGCTTCCAGGAAACCCAGGATGACATACTTCATGCATATAGTCAGGTAGTCATTGCCTGGTCAGTAGCTGGGATGGTGCTTATAAACATAAGGTCAGGTAGCCATTGTCTCGACAGTAGCCGGGGTGGTGCTTATAAACATAAGGTCAGGTAGCCATTGTCTGGACAGTAGCTGGGGTGGTGCTTATAAACATGCAGTCAGGTAGTCATTGTCTGGACAGTAGCTGGGGTGGTGCTTATAAACATACAGTCAGGTAGTCATTGCCTGGCCAGTAGCTGGGATGGTGCTTATAAACATACAGTCAGGTTGTCAGTGCCTGGTCAGTAGCTGGGGTGGTGCTTATAAACATACAGTCAGGTAGTCATTGCCTGGCCAGTAGCTGGGGTGGTGCTTATAAACATACAGTCAGGTAGTCAGTGCCTGGCCAGTAGCTGGGGTGGTGCTTATAAACATACAGTCAGGTAGTCAGTGCCTTGTCAGTAGCTGGGATGGTGCTTATAAACATACAGTCAGGTAGTCATTGCCTGGCCAGTAGATGGGATGGTGCATTAATTATTTTTCCTAACAGTAGTGGTCGGCGAGTACTTCTGGTGGTACAACGACCATGGACAAACTACAGTCTAGTAATGCTTATGTTTACAGCCAGTGCCTGGTCAGTAGTTGGGCAGGTATTTATGTTAAGCTGGGCAGGTACTTTGCAGTATACAGTATAGCTGGGATGCAGCTAGAAATTATTCAAAGCGAGCCATCGTTTGGTGCAGAACAGCATCATACACCATGTTATATTCACCCCTTCTCAAGATACCCACATCTTGTTCAGCAGCTTTTAAAACAATCACACTGTAGTTCATGTACACAGCGGACAGTGTGCACTGGGAGCCCCCACGTGGGTGATGAACCCTACTATTCATACAGTATGAGGATGTGGATGGGGCGACGGCAGCAGCAGAGGAGCATCAACCATCTCAGGATTGGGCAGTGCTGGTGGTCTACAGAATGGGCGCCGGAGGGGCAATGGGCGGTGGGTGGGTGGTCAGTCAGTGGTGGTCAGACTGGCATCATCTCTGTAGTGGTCAGGTGGTGGTGGTGGTGGAGTAGGGGGGGAGGGGGGAGAGGGGGGAGGGGGGAGAGGGGGGCTTGTGGAGGTTATGGAGGGGTCCAATGCCCCCGGCGGCTGTAATTTTCTGAGACGCTGGGCGGCGTTGACCCACAAACGGAGGAGCTCATATCACCCTGAGGCGAGCTGCTCCCCATACAGGCCGACACGAGTAACTCATACTGTTGGCAAAGAGCTGCTCAGACCAGTCCTATATACCCGCCTCAAACTACACATAATAAGGCTCCCATCACTCCCCTCCCCCTCCCCCACAGCTCTCCAACACACCCATACATTGTAGAGTGAAAGGACCCACTAAATAAGACCCACCTTTATATACAGGAGCGGCTCATTGGAGCAGCAGCCCAAATATGAGGTCTCTACAGCTGAGCATATCAATATGCTCATAACCATATGCTCTCATAAAAAAGAGTCTCCTGCTGCGGACTAGGCAGAGAGCTGCCACTCAGCCCGAATAGACAAGTGGACCGGAGCCTACTTCCCTAGAAACCCAGAAACCAAAAGGGGTCAGGGGACAGAGTCGCGGCGGCGGCAGTGGAGGGGGATCGGGGGATCGGGGCGGATATGATGTAGAAGTGGCGGCCGTGAAGCCGGCTTAATGAGACTCAGTGGCGGGCCCTGGCGGCGGGTTGGGGCTCACTCTGTCCGGCCACGACGGGCAGAAGTGGGTCGGCGCGTCGGGCAGGGTGGTCAAGCCGCAGCTCGGCCGCCCTGCCCTACCGCCCTGCCCCGCCCCTCGCTAACATACCCCCATTGATTGGCTCCTAATGGACCTGCCATGGTCACCCACCTCCTGGTCAGATGCTATCACCATGACAACCAGTCAGAAATTGATCAGCAGTCAGAGCAAGAGCCCCATTTCGCCGAGCTGCTCCTTTCACCCCTAAAATAAGGAGAGGAGGAGAGAGGCTTCTTCCGGAGCGGCTCGAGGCTGCAGGGGTGGTCGGCAGCCTTCAGGACTGAGAGAGTGAGCTGCTCGTTATAGAAATAGAACACCGCCAGACTAAATGCCAACCGTATAGCGCAAACACGCACCACTCACTGGCCGCCCGGCGTCTTCTGACAGCCTGATGAGGGCAGAGCAGGAGGAGGGAAGGGCAGGGGAGAGAAGGGCGAGGGGAGAGAAGGGCAAGGGGAGAGAAGGGCAAGGGGAGAGAAGGGCGAGGGGAGAGAAGGGGAAAGAAGGGCAAGGGGGGAGAAGAGCGAGGGTAGATAAGGGTGAGGGGAGAGAAGGGCAAGGGGAGACAAGGGTGAGGGGAGTCAAGGGTGAGGGGAGACAAGGGCAAGGGGAGGGCAGGGCGAGGAGAGAGAAGGGCGAGAGGAGAGAAAGGCGAGGGGAGAGAAGGGCGAGGGTAGAGAAGGGCGAGGGTAGAGAAGGGCGAGGGGAGAGAAGGGCGAGGGGAGAGAAAGGCGAGGGGAGAGAAGAGTGAGGGGAGAGAAGGTCAAGGGGAGAGAAGAGCGAGGGGAGAGAAGGGTGAGGGGAGAGAAGGGCAAGGGGAGAGAAGGGCGAGGGGAGAGAAGGGCGAGGGGAGAGAAGGGTGAGGGGAGAGAAGGGCAAGGGGAGAGAAGGGCGAGGGGAGAGAAGGGCGAGGGGAGAGGACTTGAAGTGGGAAGGAGAAAATTCAACATAGATTTCATAGTTGGCGAAGATATTATAATCAGAGGCGTAGAAGGCACATATTCATTGTTAAATTGGTGAAGCAGAAAGAGGAGAAATGCGACATATTAAAACACGAATTATTTGGCGAATGTCTGGGAATTTCGGGGAGGGAAGTCATCAGAGTACGGAAAATGCAGAACAGGCAAAAAATGGACACTGCTGCAAACATAGTTAAACAAGTGGGCGTACACCAGTACACTATACTGGCAAACTGTAATAGGCAAAACAATACCCTGTATTCATTGACTTGAGAAGACTCTCGATGGGATCTGAGTCCATGTTTGAGCTGCTCAGTCAATGGGGTCATGGCCTAAGATACCCTTGACGTGCCATGACATGGCACAAGGACATTGCTATGGCAGCCTCGTGTAACATGCCCCTATATATCTCATTTAAGCTCAGACTACTGCCTGGAAAAGCCAGATTCCGTCTGGATTATTTACAGTTTAAGCCTCAGCACAATAAACATTGTCCTGACATATTCTAATATAAAAAAGCAAAACCGTTTCAGATCGCACAGAGTCTCCTTTAATACACAATAATCAAAGTGGCACTGCCTCTATAGAAACACTATCTATTTCTGGCAGAGGCTCCTTAGAGCTGGGCGGGTCAGCAGCTGGTCAGGCCGGGATGGCCTCATCAAAATTGGCTATTCAAAGGCAAAGGCCCCATTATACAGCTATTGCATTAGTGCAGTACTAAAGGGGACACCCTAAGCTCCCTCACTACATCACCCAACATTAGTTTAGCAGCTCCTCTAAGCTGTCATAAAACATTGTAATTTGTGTTATGTAGTTCTCCTGGGGGAGGGGCGCGATGCATGAAAGACGCCGGAGATTCCAGATCGGACGCGCTGATCGCGGGGTATATAGGCGTCCAAATTTGACCTATATATATGGTGGAGATTTATAGAGCTATCTTATCAATGCATTACATGGGTATTAGGCGAGAATCACTTACTCTCCAAGGTAAAAAAAACACTCCCGACGGTGTCATTTCTTATGCCGCCTGCTAAGGTTGTTTATGTGAAAGGAATACGAGCGAATTAAGGTTACCCTCCGGCGGGTAGTCAATAAATTATCAAGCATTGCCACGGCTTGTTATTTATCATTAAGTAGGGCCCGGCCGCCCTTATTTATCCCCCAATCCGCTGTCAACAGGCTGCCTCGTATTCCCATCAGGTTCCCCCCGTGTCTGCCAATTCGCCGGCCGCGCCCCTGCGTCCCGCCTTGGGAGGCATGGTGGCCGCAGCTTTGGCCGCTGGGCCGTGGCGCCGCCTGCCGTCATGAGCTTTGTGTTGGGGCGTGTTGTCTTAAGGGTGCGAGCCTGACATACTTATAATGAAGGAAGGCATCCACTGGTCAAATTACGGCCTGATCCCGTCCTCAGTAGGCCGGGTCACGGTCCGGCACGCAGTAATGAAAGTCAGTCCCGCACACGCGGCCCACACCGCGCTCACTGAAATGCCGCGCTCTGATTGGCTGGTTATTCCGTGATGGATTGCTGAAAATGCACCTCATACTGTGACAAGCCCCCCTGTACACTCCCGCACCAATCCGAGGATCGATTTGCGCGTGCGCGAGCCCACCTGATCACCGATCTGCGCGCGCAGATTTGTTTTTGGCTGGTTCGAGGAGCAGCCGCCATAAAGTCTCACGTCTTATTAGCGGGCCGACACGCACGGCGGGCAGGGGCCCTGGTGGGCAGCCCCCACAAGGGTCAATATAGGGGCCCTTGAGGGGGGGAGGTTCCAATGTCACATGTCGAATTTAAGAAATGACCATGTATCTTGTCGCTTAAATCGATATCCCAATGTCCCATCTCGCCTCTAAAAACAAATGAGGCCACATGTCGAATTTAAGAGATACCCAATGTCATACCACTTGTTTGCTCATGTCACTGAGCGCCATGTGGCATATCGAGTTAATTCGTCGCCATGTCGCCATGTCGCCATGTCGCCATGTTGCCATGCCAAATTAAATGGTCCCAACCCATTCAATAGTGCATAAAGAAGTCTTACTTTTACAACACGCCCAACCTCTTGCCTTCCCGAATTGGGAAGGGAGGGGTTAAAATCTGGGTTTCCAGCCAAGGCTAAATCATGATTCCCAGGATGCTCTTCCAGCGATTATTCTAGCAGCATGCGATCACTTAAGATCACGTTAAAATATCAGCTTCAATTAAATATCCCTTTCCCGATTATTAAGTTCTTTATGGAGATGAAATGGTGAACCTGGCCATGGACTGTGGGTGATTAGAGTTAGACTAGTACCAGCCTGTGTTAACGACCAATCTCCATGAACTACTTACAAATGGCATTTTGTACAATGCATTTTATGATCTACAAACCTGATGGTTCTGTAGAATATCATATATTCCACCGGTAAAAGCATTTGAATCAACAGGTTGATAATTTAATTTTGCTGAATACTTGTTGTCAGCAGTAATGTTATGCCACTAATATCCATTTGAGGAGCCAAATATGGTCATGGATATACTCAACGCTAGACGGGATTCATTGATGAGAAACCCGTTAGAATAAAGACATGAGCAGAGGTGATAGGTTCGACAGCTTTCGACGTGTATCATAAAACACAATCACATGGACTGGGTAAAGATTGTGATTCAACGAAATGTTGTGAAAGCGACACAAGCATATTCGCTTACACCAATCAAATGGATAGGAAAGCCTTTTGAAAATGATAAAATACGACCAATATGGTTGTCAGTGATGATATATCGCTAGAAACATGATGAATTATGTTAAAAAGCAATGAACCCCCTATTTCCATACACTACTTACATGTAGATAAAGCCTTTATATCCCTTCCCCTTTCTGCCAGTAGCAAACACCCATTTCCACATACTACTAACACTAGTAAAACCAACCAATGCGGGCCATCACAGGCTGCTTAGTGATGGGAGTGCCCTACTCCATCTATGCACTACATACAATGGTAAAACCCTCCATCTCCCCATCAATTCTGTACAGATCCCTCTTGTATTCACTTCTCGCCTTAGTAAATCCCCACCCACCCTAATGCAGAGTATTTACACTAGTGCGTGCGACTCCTCCTCCTCCTACCCCCAACCTACACACACACTTACAACTAGGGATTGCCTCGCCAATAGGGGCCTATAATCAGCCATGTAGTTGTGTCCGAACGAGAGGCTTGCGTCGATAAGTATTGTGTGAGCTCTTGAATGATTCCCCCGACTTCAGTACTCCACCAAAGAACGGGTATTTAACCCTTGTGCTAGTCATTGCTAAAGTAGTTTCACAACTAGATGCTTTATCGCTTTTTATGATAGTTCCTAACTCTTAACTTCCTAAACATTAGCGGCTAATAATATCAATCCTGATATACTTCAGTAATGTCTATGTATCCTGTCAACTAGCTAGGAAATTACACTTCTATTTCCTCACGATGAGAATTCCAATTGGGGTTGTGTGTCCTCTTTGAATGTTTTATAACATAGTATTGACCTACCATCTAATTAGGCCTGTGACCTATCCGGTATGAACATTGAGCCATACACTTTAGTTTTTATTTCCCTGACTGCTCGCGTGACAAAAGGTTCCCATTCTCAATTTCTGGCTTTAAGAAGTGCATGTTAAAGCATTTTTGCAATGTCAGCGAACTGGTATGCTATTATTCCTGCCTTTGGATCATTTTTTGTTGTTCAGGCAGATCCTGCTGACCCCAATCCATCTGTGGTACAGTTCCACATTGCTTGCTAGGCTATTATGTTGTAGTAGGTTGAGAATTATATGTAAAGTAATCAGTATATTATCTTAGCGTTTCATTGAATTCCCTACCGCTCGGACATATATACTGAATTATAAATATGTATGGATATAAAGCGCTGATTCCACTGCCGTCATCTGACGGATCCGTCGGCATTACGTCAATTTTTTTTGACGGAACTGCGACGGAACTGCGACGGAACTGCGGCGGACAGCCCAAAAACGTCAACGGATGTATTGATTCAGCTTCCACTGGTCCGTCCGTCGACGGATCCGTCGACAGACGGACCAGTGGAAGCAGGAAAATGGAAATCCGTCCGTCAACGGGTGACGGATCCGTCACCATTTTGGCGGATCCGTCAACCATTTTGGCGGATCCGTCAATATTAAAATATTTTAATATTGACGGATCCGCCAAAATGGTGACACATCCGTCACCCGTTGATGGACGGATTTCCATTTTCCTGCTTCCACTGGTCCGTCCGTCGACGGATCCGTCGACGGACGGATCAGTGGATCACTTTTTTGGGCTTCCACCAATCCGTCCGTCGACGGATCCGTCCATTGACGGATCCGTCCATTGACGGATCCGTCAAAACAGGATCAAATATGGATAAAACATGATCAAATATGGACGGATCCGTTGACGGACGGATTGGTGGAAGCAGAAACTGGACGGATCCGTCCAAAATGGACGGATTTGACTTATCCGTTGACGGATTGGTGTGATCCCGTCGACGGACGGATCGCAACTCAACGGCAATGGAGTCAGCCCTTAAATGCATTGTATACGTAATTTCGGTGTATGGCTTCCAGAGGCAGAGGCCCACTGGCGAATATGTATATGGTATATGGAACATAACTCAGTCATTTAGTTAATGCAAACAGAGTTTGTTCAGAACAATTCCAAACAAAGTCTGTTCAGAAATTTTCAAACAAAGTCTGTTCAGAACATGTCCAAACAAAGTCTGTTCAGAACATTTATCCGATCATCGGATAAGTGTGTCTTCTATTTATTCAAATGAAGCTGAAAATCATGAAATAAAGATGGTTCCAAGTAAACTAAAAAAACGTTATACAACATTTTATAACGTTTTATAACGTTATTTAACGTTTCTCCAAGGCTCCTAACTATGGCTGAACGTTATATAAAGTTTTAACATGTTTTTTTTATGTAAAATAACGTTTTTCTGTTTGCTGGGTTACATATTCATTGTTTCACATTGTAACTTGTACTCACCAACTGTAACATATCGGTAACGGTACCTAGTTGGTTGCTGGCAGTCACAGATATATTATAGACCCCCTCTGATGTAAAGGTGTAGTTCTGAAACAATAGAAAAGGTAAAGCAAGGATAAAGAAAGATTCAGGGCAACACATTCCAAAGGAACATTACATACACAGATTATGAGCTCAGGGCAATGTCAGTAAATCTGAGCAATTCAGGGTCATGTCAGTGGTAAGGACATCCCAGTAAACAAAAAACGTTATACACTATTTTATAACGTTATATAACGTTTCTCGAAGGCTCCTTACTATGGCATAACGTTATATAAAATTTTAAAACGTTATTTTGACGTAAAATAACGTTTTCTTGTTATCTTGGATGATGACATTGTGTTCAGGAAATGTCATCTTCCTGAGTTTTTAACCCTATAAGGGCCGCATAGTGCTATAATGCGCCATACCCTCTGTCGTTATGTTTCATGCATGCAGCTCTGGCGAGTCTACTCACCAGGCTTACCATATTGCATCATGAACACCCTTCGGTAGTCTATGAACCCATACAGCATCAATATGATATGTTATAGTCATGTCGTAATACTGTAGCCCTGGAGTCTACTCGCTAGAGCTGCATTCATACACCATGACGACAGATGGAATAATGCATCACATCCCTATGCTGCCCTTAAAGGGTTAAGACATAATACCATTGTCATTGCAACCAAAGAAAGTGCAAAGGAAACGCAACACCCCCGCTAGTAGTTTCTAAGTAGCACCTTGCTGTAGGATTACAGCAGTGCTTGGTGAGAACTGAGTTTGCTAATAAACACATCAGTGGAATGATCAATGACCCTTCGGTGGCCGTCAGGCAGCACACACGCTAAAATCAAGCCATTTAAAGTACACCCGCTGCTGCTAATTGCAGAAATAAGCTGACGTGAATCCATGTTCCACCACAATCCATCATGTCTGCATTCCCAAATGGAGGCCCTCTCTGTCTCCATTCCGACAGGGTGGGTCCCAATAATGAGCGACAGCGAATTGACTAAGGGAAAAAATATTTTTTCTGCATCCGGAAGGCGAAATTAATAAATCACCTTATCAGCTGATTTACTTTTCCAGGAAATTAAAGAGGTCAGGGTAACGACGGTGTTGATGGTTGACGGATGGCGCAGGAGTGCAGGGTAATCGATGGGCGGCAGCAGCCCACTCTTTTAAGCCCTCCACCTATGTTTGCAGTGAATACCAATGTTGGCGGCTAGAGGCCCGTGTGAGCACCCCGTGAATTAACAAACATGACCGTGCACATCATCTCCGAGTTGGCGAGTTTGAGAGCTGAGGAGGAAGTATGAGAGAGGGGGGAAGAGAGGGAGAGAGAGAGAGAGAGAGAGAGAGAGAGAGAGAGAGAGAGAGAGAGAGAGAGAGGGGGGGGGAGGGAGAAAGACGGGGAGAGACAGAAGGAGAGAGACAGACGGAGAGACAGACAGACAGACAGACAGACAGACAGAGACAGAGACAGAGAGGGGAGTAAATGTAAAGAAAGCTACATAACGTTTTGCCAGAGTAAGGAGCCATAGAGAAACGTTGCACATTGTATATCGTATTTTTTTCTGGGATAATTATAGAGAGACATAGAGAGATGGGCAGACAGACAAAGACACAGGGAAGAGACAGACATAAATAGATAGACATGGATAGAGACAGAGAGAGAGAGTGCGGAGATGGATCATAGGGAAGAAAGGATGAAGGTTGGTTATAGAGGTTTTATAAAAGGAGGAAGAGCCGCCCAAAAAGAGGACATTTATCCATTGAATCCAGTATCCGCCCGCCTATTCCCAGTTGTACTGACTACGTTTCATTGGCGTGCAAAACGATCCACCAAGGGCCATTGATAAATCAAATGGCGTACCTACCAGCCACTATGGGCGATTAGGTGGGGATGAGGGCTGGAGATGGGGAAAGGGGTACTGTGAGGTCGCGGGGTGACAAATGGGAATGATATAAGTTAGGATTTATGGCATTCTACTCTCAGCATAAAACCTAGGCCACTGGGTATGATATTGTGTGTTTTTGTATTGCTATTACGTGTTTCGTATAAATGGAATTTAAAACACTAACAGTGAATATAAAGCAATGACATTTTGAATAGATTTAGGTGTATTCGTTGCGGCATCACTTGGGTAAAATTACACAACCAACAGACAAATATGTAAGGATTTGAATTGTATGTATACACAACACAGTAACCAATGCAACACAGCCCTAAAGGAAATGCTGAGATGAGTTTACCACTCAGATTTCAACTCGGTCCTGACTCGACCGCCCAATACCAGCCTGGTTTAAGAAAACAAACTGCTTTCTGAGATCCCTATTGAGATGGCAAAGAGAAGAGAGTATGAAAAAAGGAAAGAAGAGTAGCTCGGAGCTGCTCCACACTCTCCAAGCAGAGTTTAGGCCCCACACGGCCAGTGCTGCCACCTAGCGGTCTATTCTAATCTCGTCGTCTCGCGTGATGATAGGCATCACGAGATGGTCACGTGATGGTCGTTTAGGGGCGCGTCTTTTTATCGCCGTTATCTTGAGGGTGCAGACCGCAGGGGTAGTCGTCTCTACCCTCCACCCCCCACACCTCGACTCCTCCTGCCCTACCCCTCATCCTCCTGCTCCCTCCAAGAAGCAAAAAGCATATCTCCTCAGCTGCTAAGATAGTCTTCTGGTGGTACTATATAGTCTATATATCCTCGCCCTCCTATCAAGCCATCAACCCCCTATCTACAATAGATATCCCCATATGAGGGCGATGATCCACCCACCCGCGTATATATATATGACACAGTCAGTTGCAATAAAACACCCCCCTCCCCCATCATCATGCAGCCCTGCTCTAAATCAATAAGGGTCTACTGGTTGTGTAGAATGGGCTGGTGGGGGGGGTCGGCCGGTCAGCTAGGCTTACTGTCGGTGGGTATTGACGCCACCGACCAGATGAGATATTTCCATCTGCCGGTGACCAACAACGGCCAAAGAGAGAGGAGAAATAAACATGTATACGATAAAAGTGACAAAGCAAAGGCCTGACCCAACATTGGTGGAGGTTGGGGGTATTCTCGTCCTATTGAACTCTGATCTTATCGACTGGGCAATATGACCACACGGTGGATCTTATACAGCCACTGTGGGGTGGAATGGAGAAGGGGGGGGGGGGTCTTATAAACTGTTGACGCAATATAGATATTCGCATTTCTATTTTCCCATTTATATATGTAGGAACATTTGATAAAATAAGCAAACGTATTACACGTAAGTCAATGTAATCTTTGCAGAGCTTTTTTTTAAACAAATTAATTAATTCTTAGTCTTAATCGTCTGGTTGATTTCTTGAGCTAATTACTGTTTTGGTAGAGTATAAATAATTCTTAGTCTAAGTTGCGTAGTTGATGTGTTAATTTAATACCTCATTATAAATGGCAATGTGTATAGTAAGCCCATCACCTGCTGAGTACTCTTAACAAGGTAAGTGAGTGTGTAGGCGCGTCAACATGTGAATGGGTAGATGAGTGAGTGAGGGGACCCAGTGAGTGAGTGAATGGGTGGGTGACTGAGTGACTGAGTGACCGAGTGACTGAGTGACTGACTGAATGACTCACTGAATGGGCCCCCATGAGCGTCTAAACTAAATGAGTGACTGTTGGGCGGATTGCTCAAGGTAACACATTGGCAGACACCCCATTAACGTACAAATAGATGTGGATTCTAGGCAACACTTCTTAACACATTTCCACCATGATCTTGTATCAAGGACTCATGAAACATATACAAACTGTACACCTGCCTGTCCTTGTACCCCTGCCTTGCTCTGTACCCCTGCCTGGCTCTGTACCCCTGCCTGGCTCTGTACCCTCCTTGGCTCTGTACCCCTGCCTGGCTCTGTTCCACTGCTTGGCTCTGTACCCCTGCCTGGCTCTGTACCCCTGCCTGGCTCTGTACCACTGCCTTGTTCTGTACCCCTGCCTGGCTCTGTACCCCTGCCTGGCTCTGTACCCCTGCCTGGCTCTGTACCCCTGCCTGGCTCTGTTCCACTGTTTGGCTCTGTACCCGTGCCTGGCCCTGTACCCCTGCCTGGCTCTGTACCCCTGCCTGGCCCTGTACCCTTGCCTGGCTCTGTACCCCTGCCTGGCTCTGTACCCCTGCCTGGCTCTGTACCCCTGCCTGGCTCTGTACCCCCGCCTGGCTCTGTACCCCTGCCTGGCTCTGTTCCACTGCTTGGCTCTGTTCCACTGCTTGGCTCTGTTCCCCTGCCTGGCTCTGTTCCACTGCTTGGCTCTGTACCCCTGCCTGGCTCTGTACCCCTGCTTGGCTCTGCTCCTGCTGACAAAGATCATCCAAAGTAGGACAAAGCACCAGCCGGACCTGTAGGCTGCGCGGGAGGCGTGCGCAGTGAGTCAATCCGAGGGCTGCTCGTCCATCACGCATGCGCCGTACACGCGGGTTGGACGCACAGCCCCTTGACGTATACGTCATGGGGTGAGCAGCTCAGGTGGCTGTGCCCTGTGTGTACTATGGGAGCAGCTCATTGGGCAGGTAGACAGGGCTATATCTACCATAGAGGGACGATTGAGCCCATACCAAATTGCCCTTTCAAATAATGGTGATGTGCACAGCATGGCTAGTGTAGTCTCTCCGTTTTGCAGAAAGGCACCAATGTTTATTAGCTCATAACTAGCAGTTGTACCTTTCTGGTTAGCATTTTGAATATCATGACTAAAGTAACAGTACACTGTGTTACAGCATAAAGCATGAGGTGTGTAATCACCTGCGGGATACCTTTCCTTATTACCTGCGTAACATGGCCATCTGGTGTGCCACCCACACAAATTACAATTTGGTATATAGTATTGCGTACACAATATACCACGTGTTGGTACTAGAATACCACTTAGAAAGCAACATACACAATTTGGTATATTACTTAGAAAGCAACAAACCACAATTTGATATACTACTTACAAAGCAGCATACACAATGTGATATACTACTTACACAGCAACAGGCCGCCATTTGTGATACTACTTACACAGTAATACACCACAAATTGATATACCTTTTAGAGAGTAACATGCTGCCAAGATACTACTAAAATATTATCATTACATACTTTGCCATATTACTGGCAACAAACTACCATTTGCTTCCACATAAATGTCCCTCGAGTATACACGTACTACTTACACAGTAAAAAAATTCTCGATTTGGTATATCACTTATACGGTGATATTACACAATTTGGTATAGAACTACCTACACAGCAACACACCATCAAATGGTATCATACATAAACGATGGTTGCAACATCAATGAAAACAATGGCAGTTCATTGACACTATCTAGTCTCACGGTAATTCTAGTTTCGGTTGAACATTCAAAGATGGAAGTCCCCATTGTTGCATGTATCACGCCTTTTAGAGAAGGAAAATAATCTCAACATTTCCTTCAACTGTCTTTTTTCCCTTCCTCCCGGTGGCACATTATGTGTAGTTTTACGCCCTGGAGGAGGCCCTGTGGTAATTATACCCGGCGGTGAGTGGTGGGAGGGGGCAGGGGGAGGGGTTGGCCATCACTCCTCATACATCTCCCCCGGCAGGAGGAGGCACTCATCCGGGGCTGTTCGGAAACCTTTACAGATGCTCACCTCCTAATCTGCCTAAATGTTTCACTACAGAGCCGTCTGTCTCTATCTGTAGTGCTAAGCCACTTCTCTACTGCTGCTACTGTGAAGGCGTTTAGCATACACGACTTCTCTCCTGCATGTGAAGGCGTTTAGCATACACGACTTCTCTCCTGCATGTGAAGGCGTTTAGCATACACGACTTCTCTCCTGCATGTGAAGGCGTTTAGCACACACGACTTCTCTCCTGCATGTGAAGGCGTTTAGCACACACGACTTCTCTCCTGCATGTGAAGGCGTTTAGCATACACGACTTCTCTCCTGCATGTGAAGGCGTTTAGCATACACGACTTCTCTACTGCTGCTACTGTGAAAGTGTTTAGCATACACTCTATGTGCCACCACTTGAAGTAGGGGCCACCATTTTCTTCTAGTATTTTTATGACCATAATTATTGATGAAAATGAATAATTTTAGGGTGTGTGAACATTGGTCTCCAATGCAAAAATGTGAAATTAGTATTGTTTAAATTCATGGGATGTCATTGGGAGGGTCAATCGAATTGTTTTTGGAATTCAAAACTGGTAGCAAATCGGCTTTATAGTGGAATCGACGGTACATATATGGTTGTAGCAAAGCTTTTGACCTAGATCTGATAAAAGTCGCACGTTTTAAATGAAACAATGTATTCCTATATAATGTATAAAATATAATCACAGGGTATAGGAGAGTACCCTCTGTTGTCACACTAACTATGACAAGCTAGAGATACGTTGGCTATCTGGGTTCTCCTCACCAAACTGAACGCTTGGTCAGCTGTTGCTTGTCCCTTACGTAAAGGTTAACTACATTCGACACCCCTCTGTCTCTATTTATTTGGTGGTAGATGTTCCCTTGGGGACATGTGCTACTGCCTTATATATAGGGACTGGAGCTTACCCAACTGCCACATACAGTCTATCACAAATACTCCTGGATGGCATTGACCTTTTCGGAATATATTGAACCAATGTGATTTTCTATATCTCAATGGGAAAGCTTCATGGAGTTTATCAACTTAATGTGGTGATTAGAGGTTAGCCTCTGAATGATCCATGGGGAAAGAAAATCACCCAAAGGCATCATGGCAAAGGTAGCAATGGGCATTGATCAATGTGAGGCTTCGGGGGAGGTGGTGTTCATGTTTTCTGTTAACCTAACACTAACAGCAGGTCTATGAGACCACGTCATATCTTACACCAGCTCGAGCCTCTATATAACTTCTAATGCAGAGTGCTTGAATCAAAGTGGTTGTATCTAATTGTTTTAGAGCTTCATGGAGAACTTCAACAGTAAATATACAGCGGGTGAGCTATAGCATTACCAGATGCAACAGGTTAAAAAAATAGCGATTAAAGCTAAAGAGAGACCATCAACAATTCCAGCAGTTCACTCTCCCCGAACGACCTGCTGGGTTGTTAAAGCGGTCCATATACTGCCTTTAGTGCTGCGTTGTCGGGCCCAATCTAATATACATGAGCAGGCTTCATCAATGCTTGATGTGGCCAATTGCGGCCTGGCTGGGCACTAATTAATGACCACGGCTACTCCTGGAGTCTCTCTGATCACAGGTGCCTTTAAACAAAGCACGAGGAGGGTAGCTCACCATCTATAGGCGTCTCCAGCAGTAGCAGGAGTGCTCCTCCATGGTGTGCTCCTCTCAACGGCCTGGTGTTTTGTCCTAATCCTGGTGTGATGTCTTCTTTACCCATTGTCCCTGGTGGAGTCAGCTACCACTCTAGTGTCTCCCTGATGAGGGTGATTCTTCTCTCTCACCCCTATCACTCTGACTTGCTGCTCACACTTTAACCAGCTTTGCCCTGCTCTCTTCTCCCCTTTCCTAAAGATATCACTTATACCTAAATATAAAAGGCCTGAGGCCATGGGGATACAGAATTAATATGTTAAATATACCACTTTAGCTCCTTTTGAATTAGCAATATATCTTGGCCATTCACCACTTAAAACTAAGACACATATTGCGCATCACTATTGCCACAATCCTCGAACCTGCGCATATCTGCATCCTTCCATTTGTCATAGTGCTCCATTGCCATCTACAGTATCTCGCCTTAATCACTACCGTACCCTATATTATGCGCCAGGATGTTTTTTACATCAGAAAGTTTAGATGGCCACTCAAATACTCAGACTTTTGATGCGCCACCATTCCCTACATCCTGTAGGTCGGTCAAAGTGCCTCCAGTAGGTCTGTAAGCCATTACCTCCATGCCTTGTATCGACATAACAGCACAGGAAATGAGCATGTGAATTGCAGCCCAGTCACAGTTGGCTGCAGAGGTGCAGGGGGGAGTGGGAGGTCAATCAGGGATGCTGGGCGTGCTAGGGAGGGAACGTGGACTAGTCCTTAAATGCCCGTATAGTGATTCAATGCATCATGGTCGTCATGATGCATAAATGCAGCACCTGGTGAGTCTACACCCCAGGGCTGCATGAAAGCATCATACTGACCCTTCGGGTGTGCATCAGTCCCATAGGGCTGCCGTGATACATCTATGCATCCCTGGCGTGCTACTAGCAAGTGTTGCATTCTTTAATGAATCATGACGACAAATGGGCATGTTACATTAAAGCACTCTGCTGTCCGTAAAGGGTTAGAGAAGAGGATGGTGGGGGCGGGGGGGGGGGCTGGCGCCCTCGGTATGGCCATG
This sequence comes from Harmothoe impar, assembly GCA_947462335.1. Classification (NCBI taxonomy): domain Eukaryota; kingdom Metazoa; phylum Annelida; class Polychaeta; order Phyllodocida; family Polynoidae; genus Harmothoe; species Harmothoe impar. The sequence goes on along the minus strand of OX381715.1, from coordinate 62,754,940 downwards.
TATCACTACAGATTGACAAGTGTTTGTTGTGTTGCCTAGGTGACAAGACGTGATGAAAATAACCAGTTGTTGACGTGACACAGCATGGCCCATTACCCTTTGTAAACAACATTAGTTCGCTGCTATTATCTCTAATGGGCTGAGGTGAAAATCAATCATTCCCCATAAAAGTGAATGCTCACATAAAACATTCATGTTCAAATCAAAGCCACCTTAAGTAAAACACATAATGATATATATCCCCAGATGGGAACTACAGTGTTTGGATACACAGTGAAGTATCAGCTGTGTTTTTGCCCCTTAATTAAGATCTCAGTTTGAGGGGAGAGTTCCTTGTTTCAACATCAAATTTATCAGGAAGGCCAATCAGTACTTATTGTCAACATCATGTCCCTTAAACCACTTTACCCTCAGTAAAAAAAACGACACTAATTATAATTAATCAGCAGGCCAGCTTGTAGTTGCAAGATCCCAGCAAAAGATCCACAAGCATAAAATATGGTAAATCTATCTTTTTGGTCTTAATGTGTGGGACTGATAAGGCACAGGGACCACATATAAAGGGGACCTGTGGGGTCCGCTGGGGTTCTGCTTAAAGGAAATAGGTGGCGCTGTGACATGACGTATGGGACACGTCATCTCTGGGTATTATAACCACTGGATTTAAGTCAAAATGACATATTCATTATCTGCTTACTATGCACAATGTCAACACTGAGGACTCGGTTGTGACATGTGGTTGATGTTACAAAAAAAGAGGAATTGCCTACTGCAATCGATTCTGGTTCTTTGAACTACACGGAGCCACCACACACAATCTAAACATTATCTAGAAATCCAATAATGATTCTCCTAGCTCGGTCATTGAGATAAGTGTAAAATTGATTAACCTGCTTTCAGGCACTGATCAGCAGCTGATCCCATCTTTTAAATAGCTCCCGTGTTGTGGGTTACACTGAGTTGGGACTGAAAGGTAGCCTACATCATGATCTTCCTTGGCATACTCTACTGGGAAATGTAGCGAAATATGACAGGTTTCTGGTTACCAGTATGGCGGCCCTACAATGGCCAAAAACTCCCCAAAATAATTTTGTGAGATGATAATACACGAGGAAATATATCAGTCGTTCTGGAGGTCGATGAGACCCTTATTTTGTTTTGGTGGATGAATGGGCACTTGGTTGGCTACCAATGGGTATTATTATACAATTGTATCACTATTCTTATATGCCTATCTATACTGTCCATGTATACCGTAGTTGTATTCAATAGCTATATTTCGAAAGATGTATGTGTCATAGGAAAGTAGAACAAATAAGTTATTTAGGCTTCATGATATTAATGGAGGAATGCCTTACTGTGTCTGAGGATTGTTCTGTGGTCAATAAACCAATAGAAAGCTCAAAGAAATAAAATCAATAATACATTGAGCCAATAGTAATAGAAACTTTTAATTAAAACTCCCAGACTCTGACCCCGGACTCTGACCTCTCTATGAGGACAGCCTGGTGAAGAAACCGTCCCTGAAAACCTCCCCTAGCTGGTAATCTCTCCCCAAGTGTACATCAATATAAGGAAATAAGTGGCATGGTGACGTATCTAGACACTGATTGACGACGTGACGTCTACACCAATAACTACTGACGTGACAACAATATTGTACGAAGCCTCCAATTCCCTCCGACAGCCTGTTGGAGTGGAGAGGACAGAGCTCCGAACCAATAGGTTTTGATTATACCCGCCCCGACCGAGACAAAGCGGGACAAAGCCAACTCCACCCTCACTTTGTCGGCGAGACCAATCTGACTTCACTCTATTGGTATTTTCCCCTATTTTCGCCCATTCTTTCCTCGTTCCTCCGCCGATCGGTAGCGGGCGCTGTCCGTGTAATGGCGGATAGTGGAGCTGCTAATGGCGGAGCGATGTCGTGCGCATGCGCGGCAGCTGCTGCCCTCTAACGGCGAGCGGAAACACTAGAGAACAGACACCTTCAAAAGAGACAGATATTGCGCCTTTGTAGCCTTTGATAAACATTCATCGTGTGGCGCCCGTGCCCATGTTCTAGATTACCCCGCGTACACTTGGACGGCTCGACCTTTGAGAGCAGGGCGTCGGCATCTGCCTGTCCAGCTATCCGGACGTCAGCAATTTACATCAAAAGGGCCACCATTCCATTCTGTGTTTTGGCGAGCCTGGCGCGCCCTCCTTGACCTGTTTGCACATGGCTGCCACCAGGGCTGCGCCACCCGGAAGTGGGCTGAATTGGGGGATGCTATTTCAATAATGGTAGAATTAGGATATAGGTGTAATATGCATAGCCATATTGGTCTAGAGCCCTTACATCGACATAGCGACATGGGGCTTTGTGTCATGGGACATGGTCATTTCATGAAATCGCCAGTGACTCAGATCTACCTGGATCTAGACCCGCATACTCTATACATATATTTCATGAAAAGACAAAACACGTCTCTGGTCTTCTCACAAGGATGTATGTCATGACTTCTCTACGGAAATTGCTTGATGGACGGAGGGATCAAGATGGGATGCTAAGGATGGGAAGGGGTGCACAGCCAACAAAAAGATACACGTAATCAGCGACAGGGGTCATTCAAGAATCATTCTGGCTTACAGGATTATAGCAAAATTCAATATATCATACATCATGAGAACACGAGATTGTGATGTACAACCATGACATTTGGGGTGCACCAGAACATTTAATTCATCCTGTAATTAGTTAACCCTATAACCTCTGAAAGCACCCCTATCTCTCATTCTTCACATCGCCAATCACAAAACTATATTTGTACAATGTATTGGTATGCTGACCCTATAGCCAATATGTAGATACCCAACATATGCAGAATTCCGAAGTCTTTCACGGATACGCTCCATTTAAGCAGAGAAAGGGTACTATCAGAAGTCTCTGTTAACATGCAAGTCAAGTCTAAGCCCTGAAAGCCTTGACTGTCCCTTTGCCCCTACGGCCATGGTTACCATGGTTTCGTCCAGTAATCAGGGTTCCTTATCATGCCATCTGCCCTGACGGAGCGTGGACGCAATGCGCATGCGCATGTTCAATGTTAATCATGTTTTATTGATTATCTCTTTCCCAAAAAGGCCAAAAGAAAAGCGGAAGGTAAATACTTCCCGCGCCACCATTTTGCAAAATCGCGGCGGTCCTGCCTGGTTTCCCGATGAGCTTTGATTCGGCCACGTAATGGCGGCAATCTGGGGAAATGTCGTCTGCGCGTGGGACGTCTTTGGAAGGGGAACGCGTGCATTTTATCATTTTTCGGCCACGCTAACCCCTTATAGGATGTCCCAACTTAGCTCACACAAACGTGACTATACATGGGTGTCCTCATATATGACCGTGTCGCCGTGTCGACTTTAAGGGGGAGTGGCGTGTCGCCGTGTCGATTTTTATTCTATACATTCTGGTCTATTTTTCTGTGTCCGTCGATTTTTAAAAGGGCCGTGTCGCCCGTGTCGATTTTAAGAACCCCCCGTGTCGCCGTGTCGCGCGTGTCGAATTTTACCCATGTATAGTCACACAAACCATGTTACAACAATATTGAACCATGACTACGCTGCAGCAACTAGTAAGATGGGTGGCATGCGCAACAGGTGGTGGTACCATCTATTGCAATTTGTATTGGGTTGACCCCCATGTTGCAGTCTATTGACTGGCCTTATCTTGCAGTTATAGCATATGGGGTTCCTCTGTCAAAGAAAATAAAAGTATAAAACCAACCGTTTTCGAGAAGTCACCAAATATGTCCCTTGTTAGATGCATATTGAATATGAGAGTGTGTTTTTAAAAAGATCCATACAGTTCAGATTGTGAAGTCCGTATTCAATCTATCTGATACAACAAAATCATGCAAACCCAACCCCTAACTCATGTGTCTGGTGATAACAGTTAGTAATGACTTATTATATCAGAAAACTTTGATCTTAACACTGTCATTATACTCTTTACTTCGACTAGGATCTTATCTCAAATTACACTATTTTTATATTCCATCTCTTACCCCTGTCAAATCTATCAAAGAAAGGAGAGTATATCATGAAAGTAATTTTCTCACCATGTAACTTGTATGGCAAGCAGTCTCCTTGCACCCTCTCGTTGACGGTACGTCACTTACAGCCGCTACGTCATCGCCGAACGACCAATCAAAAGTCATGTTGTATCCAGCGTCGGCAGAGGCTTGGAAGCTGGCAGATTCCCGCGCAAAAACCGCCTGTGTCCTCAGGCGGCGTCGCGGGGGGGCGCCACTGGGGACGCAGGACGGTACGTCTGACGTCATGACGGCCAGTTGCAGCTGCGCCGGAACCGGAAACTGCACTGTGACATTGAGGCGGGTGCGGACGGCGGAGACCTGGTTGGTGGCAAGCACCTCTGAAAAACGAGCAAGGCGGGAAATAGAATACCTTGTCCCGACAACTTCCTTCGAAATGTCGTCTTCTCCGAATGGAACGCTTTCTTTTTGTTAACAATTCCTTGAATTGGACTTCGGAAACAGGATGATCAAACACTTGCTTTTTTATTGGAATGTATGCGTGAAATCACGGGTAAACTTACCATATTGGGTGAACTACAGCTTGAATATGTCATGATGACAGGATTTTGTGTTTGATAAATCAGACAGGCCGTTTAAAAAAATATGGAAAGTAAAACACAGAAAAGACATCCCAAATAATAGTTTACATATAATCTCAAAGAAGCTTTTGATGGTGTCGGGAAAGGATTTATGAGTACTTGAAACCGACGTAACGGAACATATCCACACATAATAATATTGAGAAAAGGTTTTGATTGAAAAAAAAGTATCGGTGTGATAGGATCTAAGACTGATGTTAAAGGGACCAACCAATACCTGGCCTAGGGATAAAGTTACGACAGTGACCCTACTTGAGTGAGGATCAGCAAGACATGAGGTAGACGGTGCATGTCGGGTGACGTAAGTGCAGTTTAGTCAATATAGATTGCAACTGGTCAAAGGAGATGGACAGAAGTGAGTCGGAGTAGTTTAATAAAGTCGATGATGAGCTCGGAAGTATATAACATGGATTATAAGGTTCAGGGGGGCTGGAGGAGCTGATTGGCTAAGTACAGCCGTGGAGGAGGGGTTGACAGAGGAGGGCTGAGGAGGAGGAGGAGGGCAGGAGGAGGGTCTATACCTCCTGGTTTGACGGCGTCTTGGGGCTTAATTCACATGTGCTGTTCGTCATAGAGCAGCTCAGAGCTAATCAAACAGCTCGCTGCCAGCATGGCCACCCGTGTCAATATTGGCCCAGTGGCAAGACAAGAATTTGCTTTCGAAAAGATAATGCGGGCGCTCTACAGTTGTATTATTAGATTACCCCCGGCCCGCGCGCCCCCTGTCGGCGGGACAGGCGGCGACCCGGCGGGGGGCTACTGTTTCAGGTCGGGCGGCGATCTGTCAGCGATGAGCTGCTCCTAGTGGGCGATGAGCTGGTCTCTTCAGTGGGTGGCCCTTCACAAAGGGAACCCAGCAAACACTCCCCAGCTACCCCCAGCTACCCAACCAATACCCCTCTAAAGGCCGCAGAGTGTTTTAATGCGCGCTATCATTAGGCGTCATGATACATCAATGCAGCTCTGGTGAGTCTGTACTTGCCCGGGCTACATGCATGCATCATGCCGACCCTTTGGGAGCGTCAATCCCATAGGGTCGTCATGCTGCTCGAATTCAGCACTGGTGAGTGAATCCCCAGCACTGCATTCAAGCACTATGACGACATTAGAACATTAAAGCACTATGCGGCCCTTAAAGAGATAAGAGCAGTAGCTCGGTTAGCGAGCCGGTAGCTATAACTAGTCACCCCCCCCCCCTCAACTGAGCTCCTCACAGACCTGCTCACAGATTATTATTATACTCCCACAAAGCTGACTACACTGATTAGCTCGTTCTGCTGGAGCAGAGGTTCCTTCATCGATCTTCCCCCGGTGCAGGCCCCAGATGAGCATTGACCTGCTCCGAGTGAGCGACTCCCGGGCGGAGCGAATTGCTCCGAGCTGCTCAGGAGCTGCTCGTCAGCGCCCGCGAGCAGCTCACGCACACAAAGTTCCCGCCCCGCACTACAACTCAACTTTCTGCCTCTGCTCTCCCTGGGCATGAGCAAATACAAGGTCTCAGATGAAGTTGATGATCTTATTGAATTGTGCAAATGTTAGAATGCGAGCGCGTCTCCCCCCGCTGTAAAAGCTTCGGACTCCATGCCAGGAATCGATTCGTAGCGAAATGAAGGTTATACCTGAACAGCCATGATATTATTTGATAAGTGGTATTGAATTTAGAGGGTTCATATAAACTGCCATACATGACTGTCTTCTACCGTTACAATGATACAGATGTCCAATACTGTAAAGGCCCATTGATATGAATGGTCCAGAATTAACACTGAACCATGTATAGATTTATAAATTCCACACTCATTAACTGGCCCTCAAAAGAAAATATGATTATGGACGCCGCTGCTCTGTTTTGACTGGGAAGTAGCTAAGGCCAAAAAAAAGGTGTGTTTCAGGTTACATAGTCTGAAAATCTAGGTAGGATAGGCCGGAATTATTTATTTTTTTTTTTATTTTTTTTTTTGACTGGGAAGTAGCTAACCATGAGTGCACTCAGAAGCCTACATGCCAGGTTAACATTTACCCACCTTCAAGACATCTATTTATCTACTCAGACTAACTCATGGACATGTGATAGGCTTCTCGGAATGCACCAAATGTAACCTAACACACCACTTGTCTAGGTAGCGTGGGTGGGTAGCTAATTATACATGTCTGGTGTAGTTTCTTGAGTATGGGACAGATACGGACAGTGTAAGGCACTCATAGACGATATATTGGGCAATAAAAGAAAGAGAAAGACAGAGGGAGGGTGAGACAGAGAGACAGAGAAGGTACCTTAAATCAACACCAGAAAGTTAGGAAGCTTGGTACGGGAATGTTAGTACAATTATAACCGTGTTATATGACCAGCTAAATAATGATGCTTTGTTTCAATGCCTCAGCTTGATAATGAAGGTCCTTCGAAAGATACTTGATATTGACCCATTGAACTCCTGAGGGTCATGGGTCAAGTTTAAAAAACATTAACAAGTAAAATTGCATTAACGGCCTCTGTTTATGTTTTATCCATTTCCTATTTCATGGGTGGTATAAGCCAGTGACAGTACAGCCCACAGTCCCTTATTGCATTATCTTGGCCTCAATTATGACTGAGTGCACTAGTTGTTAAAGCTGCTATATATTTGGATCTCAGATTATTGTATAACCTTTTTCCTATCTATACTATTATAATCTGCCATTTATTTTTGCAAGAGATTCTTAATATGTGCAATGCAAGACGCTAATTCCAACTACTATTTATATTCTGGTGGGCTTTGATAATTTAGTGTTCAAAAATGACATCAGGTAGCAGTACTGAGTGGCCTGCTACCTGACATCTTTCAAGTTTCATTTCTGATCTTACCACCAGAGTCTACTATTTCCTACCAGGAGGCAGCATTGAGTAGGCAATTAGCAGAGTGTTATTGTTATCCGGTTTACAGTTGGTTGACTTTTATTCTCACAGGAGGTATTTCACCTTTTTCCATATAGAAAGAAGCACCCATATTATATATAAATTTACCTGTCCATATATAAGTCTATCTAGATTGCTGACGTGTTATAATCTAAAATTCGATGCTTGGAGCTAAAGCTGCTGCTTTAACTCATGATTAGTCTTGGCCGAGGCCAATATAATGCATACATATCTGTAGCTGTACTATACCTACTACTTGATGCCGCTAATAAAATTCTCATGACGTACCTATGACGTAGGATCCTGGTCTGCTGTAGGTGTACACGTCATCGTCATGTAGGACGCTACCTGTGGCTGTGAGTGTTTGCTGGCTCTGCCTTTCTCCATAGTCCACTGTGAGGTTAACCCGCTGTGGGTCTCCCCCCTGGCCGTCCCCTGCCAACCCTACAAACAGAGGATATAGAGTGAATGAGCAATCAAGTTGACAATACAGTCTGCACTGATTTTAGGTGTAATGATATACTTAATTAGCATTCATAAAATTTCCTTTTCAGATGACATAGCCTAGTTTTTAATCGGGTTGACGGACTCTCACCATTTAGTTGGTTTTGGTAGAATCAGTTTCTTATTGATTACCATATATATAAAAATGAGTTACTCCTTCGCTGGTTAGAAACTCTCGATCATTGATTGCTTCAGCCTAGAGTACCCTTGAGGTACCAGATGAAGCAAAATTCTCAGTGTATGAATCAGTTAGGAAAGTGCCAGCTAACTCGACTGCTTCATTCACACCATCAGAAAGAATATTTCCATACCTTCCTTTTGTATAACCTACTAGATATACCTAGATTTTCATAGTTAAAGTGTTCTTTTTTTATATATCATTGAAACGTTTTATAGCCTCAAATATTGTAACCGGCACTTGCTTTGGGCGCCATTTTGGGCCTCGATTAAAAGATAACGGAGCAGCTCCTGAAGCTAATACTCATCTAATTCGCTATATCCCAGTATTCTTATATTGTACTCGACAAGAGCTTTAATTACATAGCTCATATGTTCAGATATGTTGAGTAGTTCCTAAGATAATCCCTTAAAAAGGGAACTCCGAGAGAATCTGATAGGAGAGTGACGGATGGTAGTAAGGGACGCATCACCTTGGTTACATCGCTAAGGGGCATCTGGGCCAGACGAACGCTACTCAGTTTGCCGCGGAAAGACGGCACAGTTGGCAGCTAGATCTACACCACTGTGGTGGTGGGGGGGGGGGTAAAAGGAGACTATGATTCCCTGTTGAACTACCCCCCCCCCCCCCCAGACCCCGAAGGGGCTGGTTATACATAAACAATGATTGAGTTGAGACTATTGGTGAGTATTGGGTATCTGCTAAAATTTAGACTGCCATAACAATGTTCATGCAATGACCAGATAGATGTTAGCTATTCTAATGGTTACTCTCGTTCCCTAATCCTTCCGAAGGAACGCTCTGGGGACAGCCAGTATGACATTGAACTTGGATTTTGCTGGGTTTAGACAGTCCCTGTAGTTAGCTTGGAACCAGCGAACAGGAACCAAAAATGGAACCAGAAAGTATGATGGGAAATACAGCTAAAACTACCATCATACATTCTGGTTCCTGTCCACTGGTTCCAAGCTACCAGCAGGGATTGCCCAAACCCAGCAAAATCCCAAGTTCAATGTCATACTGGCTGTCCCCAGAGCCTTCCTTCGGTAGGTTTTGGGAACGAGAGTATTCTAATGGTAAGCTCTGTGAAGGGGGAGACTGGCTACAGTGGGGCCACCAAGTGAGAAGCTAGGGAACCAACTATCATGTCTGTATTTATATACTAAGTAGGCCTTTTTAGTTACTTGTCTTTATAACTTCCTTATCCCACATCAATATAGTTAGTATATGTCTCAAATGCAAAAATTATCCATAACCTAAACGACATGTCAGTACCATCGTTACACTTTCCCAGCATTTCCAATCTAAAGAGCATTTGTATGTATTACTACGCAGAGCATTCCAGATAAATGCTAATTGATACTTTTTGCGATACAGTTATTATAATGGTGATTGTCATTAAACATATTGTTACATTTACCCATATCCAGCATTCGCATCATTTCGAGAAATCAATATAATTATGAATTCGATTTCATGTGTACAACGATATTAAGGTAAACCATCAAAACAAGCCCTAGCGCGGACGCCAAATCCATCAAATTTCTGTGACAATTGGCTGTATTCGTTAAAGAGCCGGAAAGGATAAACGATAGAGGCTTTCCCAGGGGCCCAACAAAATGGAAAAGTGCAAAATCCTTGAGGTAATACACTAATCTATATGAGATTTACTCCTAATTTCGTTTTGTTCTGGCCGATCTGATTGTGCCAAACTGTGGCTTAACGATAAAAAGCAGCATTGAAATGAGGATTTTACACCACAAAAAGGCCCAGGAAATGTCTCTCATTCCTTTGAGGCAATGAAAGAACATCACACGTTTTATGTCGAAACAATTCGAATTCCGACTGCTGAAGTTCATGCTGACAAGCAGAAAAAGCCAATTTTAAAAAAGGTCACATTTAAAAAAGGGACAGCAGGTAAAGGGTTGCTGTAGGAATGGACAGAGGTGTTTTTAAATGTGACTTATTGGATTTTGACAAGGGCAGTGGATGTCCTTCAAAGCTTTAATGAGAATATTTGTTAATTTGATAGCTATTAGCTCAGACTGCTCTAGGCCTACCTGCGAACACGGATGTTATTTACTTCTAATAGGTGAAGCATAGTGATTCAAAGCGCTAAAAAAACGACTATTCCATTTAATATATTTTTTAATGCTCATGGATTTTCATCAATGGTCTTCACGTTGATATCATTATTGCCCTTGGTTGTGAGAAAAATGCATTGTTTCCAGTTCGGATAGCTGATAGTATTTACGTTCTTTATTCATTCATCTGAAATTATCTTTTTTTATATAATTTTAAATATTTCAGATTTAAGAAAGTCGGGGGAGCGAGGGAGAGGGGGATGTGATTATACATGATATGTTTAACAAATTTAAAGGATGTATATGATCTCCTGACCCTAACCGTTCTTACCAGAAACCAATGCTTTTTTTTTTATTGTATACTATCAATTCAGCCTTCATAAGTTGTCTCATTCTAGCAGAACATGGGCTACTCACCAAATGACATATTGTTAAACACATTTAAAGGATGTATATGATCTCCTGACCCTAACCGTTCTTACCAGAAACCAATGTATTTCCATTTTCTATTGTATTCTATCAATTCAGCCTTCATACATTGTCTCATTCTAGCATAACATGAGCTACTCACCAAATGACATATTGGGTGGTCCAGCATAGTGCACGCGGACCTGGAGAGCCATGGGTTGGTGCACGTAGATGGGATGGTCCAACACCTGGGCCGTCACGTTCACCAGGTAGGGTCCAGCGGCCAGGTAGACACTGGAGGCACCAGACCCCCCGCAACGCAGCAGGACCCCCGCCGGGCGACACCTGCAACCGGACATAATTAGGACCCTTTTTGTGAAATGTGAATTGGAAAGAAAAATCTCATTATCCGTGGTGACTTTGATGGGTGTTGTTTTTTTGGGTGTACTGTCTTTCAGATGGTGAAATACTGTGTTTTTATATTATGGTAACTTTTATTGCGGAGTCGGGAAACGGGTGAATTTTATGGGTGCAGTATGATAAATAAGTGGGAATAAAAGTTTGTTTCAGGTAACTCAACCTAAGCTAGTAAAACAGACCCGACCCAAGAAATCCTTAGTAAATCTTTTGAAGAATATGAGTTTTTTTGTGTCATTAGCCAGCAGAAACTAGCCAGTATCTATCAAAACAAGTTCCGCTATATATAGGTGGGATTGGACGAAGTTGTGGGTACCTCCGCTACTACACTCAGAACTGAACAGGTAAGCTTATTTTCGCGCTCCCTTGGCATACATGGCATGACATGTGATCACTTGATCTGATTTGCTGTTCACTCATTGGCTGGAGTCATGTTAATTAGGTCAATCAACATGTATTCCTACCCATTTTGGGTTCTCACAAAAGAGTTCTGAGTTTAGAAAATGCATCTAGTGACACACATTCAAGTTTCAGAACTTTCTCCCACTGGAGTATTTAAGTTCCGCTATATATTAAATGATGAAAGAACATCTTATTCTACTTAGTCTATAGTTACCATTTACACGCCATGTGGGAGCTAAATCACATTTATCTACCATAAATTCCCGCTTATGACAAGCACCCCGAACTCAGAAAAAAACTCATATAACCCAATCTGAGGTCCAAATTGGGGGGGGGGGGATTTAGTACTGTAGTATACTAAATTTATCGTATAACCCGCACCCTATATAGGCATATTTGGTATCAAATATACAATACTTCAGGAATTATCTTTACCATTTACCAATCATTGATTCAACAGATGAATTTAGGATTTTTGACAGAGCTCTTATCTTTAGATTGACACTCGCCTGTGAGGTTATCATGACATAATCAATCAAGTATTAAACATCAATATTTGATTTAATCAAGTAATACCAATATTTGATTTAATCAAGTAATATCAATATTTGATTTAATCAAGTAGCATCAATATTTGATTTATCTGAGACCTTACCAGTGGAAGCAGGTATTTGTGGGTGCCCTGAGGCTCTGAGATGGTAGGTCGGGCAGGCAGGCACAGTCGTCATTGGGGGTCAGTGCTATGTAGCGAGCTCTAGCAAAGGGAAGAAATACATGTGTTACAACATAGTCATCTAACAATGATTCCATTACACCTCCTAACCTCATGGTTCTTGTGCTCGCAATGCCACTACTTCTGTGCCATAAGCAACGATAGGATTATTGTACATTATTGACAGAGCTCAAAAAGATTGACACGCTCCTGTGAGGCTCATCGCTATACATGTACCGAACATCATGATACATAATACAGATTTACAGGTCGATCTAAATAAATGATACGAAAGATCACTCCTGTTGAGTTTGTCCGTGGGGTATGTATGTACAATGTAGTTGCTTAGCATTTTGTTTTATGACAACTGCTGTGGATTGTGTCAAACTAATGGCTTTCAATTTTGAATAACAAATACCTTACAACATAATGTTAACTGTGGGTGAAGAGGGCAATTAGGCTTTTGTACGTGATAGTCAGACGTAACGCGATGAGAGCAATGCTTTATATTTCATGAGACTAAGCCGATCACATGATCAGATGCAACAGTGATAATATTATTCAGTCTTGTGTTCGGTGTATAACACTTTTAGGGCCGCTTACTGCTTTAATGCACTCTGCACTTTGCGCTCATAATAATAATCATTGCAAGAAGGCGATGCTATTGAGTAACTCACCAGGGCCACATTTAAGCATCATGCTAACCCTTTATTGATAGGGGTTGATTGATTCCTAAATGGTCGGTATGATGCATATTTGCCGCCCATTGCGAGTATACTCGCCTGGGCTGCATTCATGTATGGTGGCAAAGCACATAGCATATTAAAGCATCATGCTACTAGTATACTGTACTATGAGCATGATACGTGTCATTTATTACTAGCCGGGGAGGCTTGGTTGATTTTCCCACAAAGGCAAATCAATTTCTGCCGCCCCTCCACCAATAAGCTGAAAGCAATATAAGTTCTGATTTTGAGAAATGCACCTCGCCCCTAAAAATGGTATTCGCTGACCAGTGGCGGTTTTTCATTATGACCCTCAGCCTATACCCACCACCCCCCCCCCCCCCCTTCCAGCTCAATCAGTGTTATGCAGTACTTACCCTTTCCGTAGGCAGAAGGCGCCACATTCCACAGGTTCTACTTTGGCGCCATCTAGCACCATGTCCGACGTCACGTTACCATGGAAACACCCAACATGCCAACTTGGTGCCGGGTCATCTGGAAGGGAAATATATACACTATGTTAAATATATGCTCTGGGTCATATTTATCACACACTCGCCTTGATTCCAGAAGTATGGTTATGGGTTGATCAAATGAATTCATACTCTGGAGAGGATAAAGGCAAAACAAATATGAGATTCACGGAAAATCAGTAGCATCCAGTCGATTTCTCCACGGTGGACATTATTTAGGCCGTTTTATTCTGATAACTTGGATTACGGATCCGCCGATGGGAATTTTGGCATTTTGCAAAAAAAAAGAAGTTTTAAAAAAAAATTTTACCCCCCTCCGCTGGGATTTTTTGAGAATTTTAGCAAAAAAAAAAAAAAAGTACATGCTGACTAGCAAACACCCAGAATTAGGCCTTCAAAATTCGGAATATTTGGGAATATTTCTCAATATACCTTGATTTGATAGCCAAAAGAACACTTTTGCATGCTTCTTCTTTTGTTTTCTTTTTTTTCCTCCCGCCCCCCCGGAATTTTCAGTACAGAAGAGCAGCTTCTTTTTTTTTTTTCCTCCCGCCCCCCAAAATATTTGCTCTGAGTGCCCGTTATCCAAGTTATCAAAAAAAGGTGGCCTTATGTATAAGACGATCTGTTTCCAGGCTAACAAGGGATTCTACCAAAGTCACGATTTCGGCGTTCCCAGGGAAGAATAGTGAGGACCAGACAAGCTGGAACCATCACACCCACAATCGTCACCATCGCCAAAAGCGCAAGTCAGGCAGGTGATTTCTGACTTTCAGAAGTGAATGCTTTTGGCAACAGTGACGCTCACATTTCTCCCCGTGCAGACAGCCCAGTTGTAGTGATGAATTATGTATTACCAAAGGGATATATTTCATAGGCACGAGTATTTTGATAAATGATTCGAGATAAACCACTGTTAATTTATCATGTACATATCAAAAATGTAACCAGCAAATATACGATTTTTCAATTGATCAGTTGGACGATGCACGAATACTGCCATCGCACGTAGGCAATTTTAATTCAGGATACAGATTCATGGAATAAGTGACAGGGGAGCCACCCCAGAGTTTCAGTGCTATTCCTTCTCTTCTAAGGCCAAAAGAAAAAAAGGTCAGTTTCAGGTCATCCGACCGACTCTATCAGAACAAGGCCAACCATACGTGTGTTTTTTTTTACCGTTTTTTGGTCAGTTTTAGGGTTTAAAAATAAATCCGACCTACCGGCCCTACATTTTCTGCTCATGTTACCTGAAACGAACCTCTTTATTTTTGCCTAAATGTTGAGTGTATTGTACACTTTACAATGCCAGTATACACGGGCCCACATCTTGTGACTAGGACATCACTCTCGGCAGTCACCGGCTACCTACATGTGGTATTTAGTCAACATGGGTTGAAAATGCATATAGCTAAGCATGGAGGACTTTTTGGTAATTTGTCTTACATGGCATCGCTCTACTACCATAATCATTTTATAATTATTGTTTAGTGTATGTTTTCCACTAGATATATCTACCTGGTCAGAGTTATCACCATTATACTGTAAATCGATAGTGTAGCCTACACTGTAGGTATAAGGGTCTACATGTATGTATGTATGTATGTACTTGGAGGGATCTTTTAATAGCAACCACGTAAAAAATTAAAGCTCATTAAACACAGACGTATCCTTTCAGCACTGCTACATCTGCGTTTAACGAGCTTTTACGTGGGTTGCTAAAGGTCCCTATTATCATATTTACAATATTAGCCCTGCCTGTCTGATTTCTAATTATTTCTGATAGATGGATAGCATTTTCTGAACAAATTATTTGGCACCATTGGGGTGAGCAGGTCGGCCTTGTGGCCTAATGGATAAGGCGTCGGTTTCCGGAGCCGAAGATTGTGGGTTCGAGTCCCACCAAGGTCGTGTGTAATTTTTCCCAATAAAAAACATTCAGTTCAGTTTTCAATGTTTTTATTGGCTAAGAATGGTCATATCAAATACGTTTTTCACATTCACCAATATTGTAAATTCAACATAATATATATATATACAGTACAAATTGTGTGAGAAAAAAGGTATGAATTATGCGTCAAAACGGTCAACGTAAGTCAGATGTAGAAATTGGACGTTCCATGAGGGAGGACAATCACAGCTATGTAGTTTCTATCGAGTCAGTTGTAAAACTATACTCGTTTATACAAACATTGCATTTATTACAAGTCAAAATGAGTGGATCATCATTCATAACACTTATAATATATAGCGGCAACTCAATCACATGCTAGCAACCGTAACTTGTAGTTTACTGAATTTCCAAACAGGAAATTTAAATAATCAGACTAACAAGTAAGTATGCTGCACTAATACATTCGTTTGTAATTCCATCACTTGAGACAAGACAAGAACAAGTCTCTGGTCAGCTTATGTTGCTGCTCAGACTCGAGTTCGTCCCAAAGGCACGACCCCCTAAACAGTGGGCTCTTACGAAGGGCTTCACATTTTGGACGGGGCACCCTTAGTTTAATTTTGGCAGAGCTTCTCAGCTCCCTTACAGGTCTTATTGTTAAGTTTTCACTCCTTGAGCGTTGATACATCAATGCAAGTAGTAACTTATCACGTCTTGCCTCAAGCTTAGGGATTTTACATGTTGTATGTAATTCATCAACATTATAGTCTCGTAAATCTTTGATTTTCTCACAGATGCGCAAGCAGTCATTCTGTACAACCTGGAATTTACGCGGCACCCACTCAGGCGCACCATCCACCAGGAACGAGCTATACTCCATGATAGGTCTAACCATCTGTTTATAGACTAATAAACTAGTATCTCTATCACAAGATTTCCTAATGTGTCTTAGTTGAGATTTTTTATTCCTAGCCATACTAAGAACTTTCCTGCCTTGTGCAGCAAATGTCATACCATAATCCATGGTCGCGCCCAGATAAATAAAGCTAGATACGACCTTGAGAACAGTATTCTGTACTAGTAGGTTACAATTAGTCAGGTCAGGCTTCAGTCTATTCGAATGACACCAGAGGACCTTCGTTTTCTCACAGTTAATAGTTAGGCGATTAGTTTCACACCATGAACTAATGTTGTCCAAATCTGTCTGCAAAACAAGTTTGACTCGGTCAACACTACTTGCACTAACCATCAATGCTAGGTCATCTGCATATAAGTAACATTTTGCATTTTTTATACAATTTACTATATCATTCACATAAATAATGAACAACAGCGGTCCAAGTACTGAGCCCTGCGGAACGCCACAACCGATGCCCAGAGAGCTAGAACTAGTACCATTCGCTACTGTCGACTGAGATCTCTCCTCTAGGTAACTCTTAAACCATAGTATGCTCTGAAAAGAGCATCCCATGGCCTTCAGCTTAAATAAGAGGCGCGAGTGATTGACAGTCTCAAACGCCTTCCTCAGATCGAGGAAGACCACAGCTGCAAACTTTTTATCATTTCTAGCAATATAGAGGTCATTAGTTAAGTGGAAGATTGCGTCGGTTGTGGACCGTCCCGGCAGGAACCCATACTGACAGTCGGAAATTTGTCCATGTGAAAGTACATAGTCAAGTAGTTGCCTCTGTACAACCTTCTCTAATTGTTTACCAATCAGGTTCAATAAACTGATTGGTCGCCAATTAGATACAAGCTGAAGATCACCTGTTTTTGGTAGAGGAACTACACTTGCGTTTTTCCAGTCTACAGGCACATTTGCTTTCAATATAGAGGTATTCACCATGTGAGCGAGTAAATACGGTTTGTACTCACAAGCAATTTTCAAGACCATAGACTTTACATTTGCAATGTTGGCAGATTTGGAACTATTTATGTCCTTTGCCAGGTATTTAAATGTCTGATCTGACCATACACTTAATACAAAATCCGTGCCGAAACTCTCACTGTCATCAAAAATATCCTCCATAAGTACATCACCAGCGGTGCCTTCAAAAGCTCTCGCCAGGGATTTACCGGTATTCACATAGTACCTATTCATGAAATCTGCAACTTCATTCTTTGTAAGTAGTGTACCTTCATTACTCTTCAATACAATATCACAGTCGGTCTCCTCACCTTTCCAAAGTTGATTTATGACCTTCCAAAACTGCTTTGGGTCATTTCGGTGCTTATCTAGACTACTAAGAACCTTTGTTTTAATATTGGTATTAACCTTTACATGGACCAACTTCAGTAAGTCCCTAGCAGTCTTGACAAGAACACTATACACACCATTCCTCCCACGCCATGCTTTACGTAAGATTCGTCGTCTGCGCTCCAGAAGTTTCATAACCTCCCCGTCAAAGCCATATTTATTACCAGTCATGATTCTAAACTCCCTTATTGGATGATGGATGTTTAGATACTCTCTGATGGCTGACAAGAACAAAGGATAATTAACAGTTGTATCAGATTCATTGAAGAAAGACTGCCAATCATATTCATCAATAAAAGACTTAAAAGTCTCATTGGAGAAGTTTTTATAAGATCTACCGCTGAAGCAGCGACGCACCGGTTTAACACTAGCCTGTTTCCTAGTGACATACACAGGGGCATGATCACTTAGAACATCATTCACAAGCCCGTTTGTAGCAATATGTGGCGAGTTAGAATAAATATGGTCAATGGTCGAATGGCCATATCTGTGGTATCTAGTCGGTCTAGTTCTCAAGTATGTCAAGTTATTCCTCCTTAGGAAACTAGACATATTCCTGAACTTTACACTGTTTCTTGCACGAGCATCAATGTTAAAGTCACCACAGATCCATATTTCCCTACGTTCGATGTTGATTTTATTTAGGAACTCGGATAACTTTGTGTAGCACAATTTAACATTACCACGCAGCGGACGGTAGACAGAAAATACGAGTCGATATTTTTGGTTAGGAAATTTAGTTTCTAAACACAAACACTCAATATTCTTGTCGGCCACAGATAGATCCTCTCGTACACTAGTGTAAGATGCATATTTATCCGCTACATAACATGCTACTCCACCACCTTTCTTCTTTATACATCTAGGCCTATCCAGCCTATACATTTGCATCCCCGGTAAGTTGACATAACTTGTGGGTATTTTTGGTTTTAGCCAGGTTTCGTTAATGGATAGGTAATCTAAATTAGATACCAGGCCTCTAACAAGATTGATTTTGCCTAGCAGACTCTGGGCATTCATGCTGACCAGTTTCAAACCTTTAGAATCTTTAAGTTCATCAAACTTTACATACTCAGAACCGCTAAGTGCAGTTGTCCCCAGCATCCAAATATACAACATCTACAACAAAACATGACCGAATCGACAGTATACATACTAACAAGTGCTACATACAATGGCCTAGGCCCTTGGGTTTAAGGGCCGTAGGTAAAGACCAGTTTCAGTGAGGTTACTGATCTATATTGCTCAAACAGGTTAAGCTACATAAATTAAACACAGGTAAAGGTAAATGCTCACCAAAAGATGAGAACAAAATTACATAAATGAGAGGAACAAAAAATGTTCCAGTCACACAAACATTCAAGTATTAACAAGGTTAGTTACTTCTTATAAAATTTCCTTGTATGTTAGAAGCGTGAGTCTTAGTGGCTCAACTAAATTAACTTTATATAAATCATTTGGGCTCCCTCAAACCCGTGTTCTAGTCGAACAGTATTATCCAATCACACGTTACCGGTATACAAGTATACTAGACGCTATTACATGAAATGACACGTAGATCACACCCAGTGATTGAAGTATGATCCGTGAATTACTACACGATACATGAACCAGAATATACTAGATTAAATCCAGACTGATGGCTCTTAACACTATGGCCAATATGTTATCTATGAAACCTTTTCAGAAAACACAGAAGACAACCTACAGTTTATACAGACACAACCTTAAGTTGTACAGATTTGGGCAAACTGTATTTAAGGCATATATTCCCAGTAATACAGCGGCGCAGAAATCACGCAAACATTTCCACATATATCAAAATGTGAATTCTGTTAGAGCCCAAACTTCCCTATAGGTTGGGCTGCTAATTCTAAAAATATATCCTACTCATTGAAGGCTATTTATATGTGCTGTTGTCGTGTAAATCATTGGCGATTCTGACTAGAGTGGATGATAATTACAACTCTGATGATGCAGGAATGCATCTCTGCATATAATACAGTGTCAGTTCCAGAGGTTATAGGGAAACATGATGGATATGTG
Organism: Harmothoe impar; assembly: GCA_947462335.1. NCBI lineage: Eukaryota > Metazoa > Annelida > Polychaeta > Phyllodocida > Polynoidae > Harmothoe > Harmothoe impar. The sequence goes on along the minus strand of OX381715.1, from coordinate 62,735,278 downwards.
TTTCTAAAGACGCATCTACCTGATAGTCTACCGGTAGCTGATATTTAGTATAATGATCCCTCTTCATAAAGACTTAATACGTATATGTCTGCAACTTTCAGAATATCTTTCATTTATTAACATATTCACGGCACTACGATCTTGATCTGAGACTATGAATTATCCATCAGTTTTCTCTGTATATAATTAAATTTATATAGAAATAATACAAGGTCGATACCACCTCCACCAAACATTACATGTACTGCCACTTGATCCCCTAATATCAGGAATGGACGTGATAAATTGTAACACACAAAAACACGTCAACTGTTAAAGTAGAGGTACTTGATTAGAGTTTCTGTACGGGTATTTATAAGTCCTCAAAACCAGAAAGGGATTGGACAAATTTGAAATCCAGAGGAAACAAACAAAAGTTCATCCCTGCAATAATAGTATTACTACCCCAGAGTGCGTATTTGATATCACAATAAACATCCAGTGCCTTACCTTAAGTTAAATATAATCAGAATTGAGGGTTCAGAAGTATTCACATTGCTAGTTTTGGCAGGAGTTACTGATCGAGCAATGTACTGATAATTTGACTGTGTATGTATAATATAGCCCATAAAAGGGCTGGGGTTGTTATTGTATTCTTCCTCCTGTTGTTATGTATGATTTAATCACACTCCAATATTGTTTAAGATCTATAATAATAATAAAAATAATAAAAATAATAATAATAATAATAATAATAATAATAATAATAATAATACAATGTAATAATAATAATAATTATCATTTTTAGCAGAATTAACATGGGTTGTAATGTGTCATATAGGCTTAGAACTGCGATATTGTCCAACATGGTCAAAAAAGAAAAGGAAATCTTACTTCTTTTATAATCACACTTTGGTACAATACATTAACCTGATAGCTGCATCGTGCAAAACGCAGTCTACCAGAAACTTAAAAACTAAAGTGTTAGTGTAGTCAATCAATTGTACTCAAGACAAGTTCTGTGGTATAGGTGGGGGGGGGGGGGACAGACGGGCAGGAGAAGTACTTATTAGGCCATGACTTGATCAGGGATATTGTTTGAAAGAAACTTTTTAACATCTTTTTTAAATAAGGCAAAGTTGGGTATATTTCTATCCTCAGGTTCAAGATTATTCCAGGCAAAAGCTGGGGTCCATTCTAAACTACGGGTATAGGATTTAGCGTGTGGGGTATAGCATTTTAGAATAGGTCCATCCCAGGCTCTGGTAAATTAATGTATTCAGTCTTCTATTGTCTCTAAATTTGGGAATTCATTGGCGTTTATAGGCTGCTAAATATTGATGGGCTAATAACCTGGTTTCTAGCAAATTAATTTTGGCTGAGGCATGTATGCCCTATGTGTGGGCCCTGAAGCTCACATTAAGGGCTATCTTTAAGGCTCTGGTTTGAGCACGCTGTCTTCTCTTGAGTAAGTCCTTGTTTGACTCCACTATTAATAATAATTATCATCATCATCATCATCATAATTATCATTATCATTATTATCATCATCATCATCATCATCATCATTATTATTATTATCATTATTATATAAATATAATATTATTTAACATCTATAATGTAATTAATTTTTCACATTCTATCATATTACTAGAGACCAGAATAACAAGGAAACCGCCAATTTCTGCCAGTAGAGGTACAGGGAGGAGCAGAGAGAACATACTCTATGACATGAACACATATCATAGAAAGAAACCGTTGGCAGTGTGACAGCAGACGTTGGCAGCAGCCGTGGCCTTTATACATCCTACATGGACAATGTGTCTGTGTGTGTGATAAGTGGGGTGTACAGGGGGGGGGGGTGCTGGAGGAGGGGGTACTGGAGGAGTGGATGGGAGTGTCACTATGGTGACAGTAGCTGCTGTCAGGCATGTAAACAAGATGTGCTGTCGGCGGCCCCTCATTCCACAGATACCAACACTAGCACCACTCTCAGCACCACCATCATTACCATGACCTACAAGGGGCCACACCCAAACCTCTCCTCCAGTACCTCACCCACCACCACCCAGGGGAATACCCCCCCCCCCCCAACCACCCACCTCCAGGGGGTGGTCAGCTGAGGACAGGGTGTGAGGTAACAAGGGTGAGGGGTAGTACTCATCAGCGGGGGGCATAGTCATGGTACAGCCTCACATGGCCAGATAAGAGTTCCGCTTCAGAGCACCTAGTGCTATAGCATAGAGGCTGAGTCAGAGACCCAGTGACAGTGGGAGGCTTAGTGTGTACATACATACAGCACTGTATATAGAATGGTGGGATCCTCCACTTTTGTTGAGTTTGTGACCTCTCTCACTTACCCGCTGTGGCCCCTCCTGTTACTATGGCCACCAGGAGGAACCCTCTCAGTACTCGTAACATCCTCCTGTGGCTGTAGGCCCGGTCAGCAGGCCGGCCCTGGAGGGTAATCCAACATTTTGTAGCAGTAGTAGTAGTAATCGACTCCACCACAGACTCCGTGGTGTGCTGTGTTAGAGCGTGAACTTGTATCTGGGCCACCCTAGCTCCTAGCGCCGCGGCCAGCACTGGGTCGTGGCCGAGGCCATAACCCACCACTTTTCTTGAAGCTGGAAATAGTCCCGGCTGTAGTGCTGTAGTGCCTAGCTCGCTGCTCCTCACTCTGTGCCGTGACTACACTAACATTTCTGAGGTTTGAGCAAGGGACTGCTGTATCTATCTATTCACTAGCATCATCATATCCCTCCGCGAGGGGTCTGATGACTGCAATGGGAGCAGGGGGTAGCATAATTACCCCTGCATGCGGGCCTGTTCTTGGTTTTTAATGATAATGGAGGAAAAAGTATGAAATAAGACTCAAAGTTCAGGGACCTCCCCGATGTGCCGGCGATGTGCACACCCCTGTCGCATACACCCCTATTGCCAAGGCCAGGGCTTATCCCAAATAATGATGCTAATACTTTGGATTATGTAAGGGGGTTAGCTACCGTCACTGCATCTAGTAAGTTTGGATGTTTGTTTATATGTACTAGTAAGCAATGAATAATATTTGTAGATGATGAATATATAGATAACATGATAAAAAAGATAGTAGATAATATGAAGGTATTTAAATCAAGATGTATTCACGTATTTAATCCGAAGAAGTGTTTTAATGGTAGAGCATGGACCCACGTGTCGTCGTTTAGTGAAATTAGAATAAACGAAAAGAATTTAGAAAAACGAAGAAAAAGTACTTACAGTAAAAAACCAACCTACTTTCAATGTCGCAGGGGTGTTAACACGCAATAACTGCCATGCATTAACTTTTATTTCCCTTATTATACCAACGTCCTCATCATCATTATATCATATTGCATTTATTCCATCGTACTAACACGCCTCTAACGACACCATTTCCTGTATTTATGATAAATTCCCGTTTATTTACTTTATTGGCCGCATATATATGGTGATGTACTTCTTGATGCATGAATACAGCCCTGGCGAGTAATTAACTCGCCGGTGCTGCATTCAAGCATCATGCTGAGCTTTTATATGGGGTTGTACTATCGAATGGTCGGCATGATGTATGGTTGCAACATGCAGAGGCGTAGGAAGCAAATCTTCATGGGGGGGGGGGCACTCCAACTAACTTTAAAAATCGATTTTTATGCATGATGTATCATACACAGATTTATATTAGATTGTATGGAAAAGAAGTATTTGAGCCCACTATAGTTCTGATTTGGGGTCCCGGCCCCCTCTGTACCCACTTTTTCCTATGCGGAAAGGGGAAGCTTTGAAAATTGTGTGTATTATTTTACAGGTCTTGACACTGAGCATGTCTATATCGACGTGTGGAATCAATATTGATTATTGCGATAGAGGGCATACCTTATACAAGCAGTGTGCAGCCATTACAGGATTAAATGGCATAGCATTCTCTATCGCCATAGTCACAGAGATTGAGTCTAGGATAGATTCACCATGCGTCGGACACATGCCCTGAGACAGACAGACACTGATAATCTTAATTATAAGTCTTGATATTGTTAGGAGAAAATGGCACTTAAACCTCACCTTTATTCACAAATAAATAGATTAGAAAGCTTTAATAAGCACAAATTTAAGTATCCGTCTCAGTGTATGTGTCCGACTGAAGGTGAATCTACCCTACATGTATATAGACATGCTGCTGTCCCAGTATCCACCTGTCACAGAGCAGACATCAGATTGTCCACAGCTCACCAGGTGTCTCCACCACAGGCTTAAACTGAGTAGCATGCTTATGCTTAGAGTAGATTACTGTATATAGGACAAGGTATGACAGAGATAGACACCCATCATCTTTCAACCCTAGATGTCCCTGCTGTGTCACGTGTTTGGCCATAGAGGGTAGTGCCATCTAGTTAGCAATATGTAAACTGCTTAGTCCACAATCATCTTTAGACTTCAGATGGCACCACCTGTTTATGGCCAAATACATGGTAAGTAGGGCCATCTAGGGTTGGGAGATGATGGGCGTCTAGCTCTGTCATACCTTGTTTTATATATAGTCATATACTCCCAGCATAAGCGTGCTACTCAGTTTAAGCCTGTGGTCTCCACTACTGGAGGCATACAGAGGTATACAGACTTTACAAAGGGCACATTGTCATAGGTCCGCCGTCATGCTCCAGTTAGTACAAATTCAGTACATTTTGTACTTGGGACTTGTGGTATGTCACACAAAGGGTCCCTGTAACAATGGCAGCTGCTGAAACACCCATATACCACCGACATTACAATTACATTTAAGCCAGTATGCATTATAATTATAATTATACTAAAGATACATTACCACCTAGATCGACCCAAAATCAAGTTACGAAATAAACCCAATGTAGGCTTTCATTATCCATTAACCTACCAATTGACAGGCCCTTTATCATAGGAAATTCATCTGTTCTGAAATATGAAGTTAATACTGAATGGAGGGTTCTCTGGGAGACCTATGAATTCACTGTGAGAGCATAAGTGTTTTGATTGTTCATGATGCACCCCTTGCTGGTTTCTATTTCAGGTGGCTTGCAGTTATATATTTTGCACCCTACTATGGTCATATAAAATTTACAGATTAAAAGAGAAATAACAAACTCCAAATTTCTCATAGACTTACAGGCACATGGTATAAGGAGACATGATAAAAAATATAAAAAATCACACAAAATTAGCTGGTATTGTATCTTTAAAGCTGGGCCGTCAGGGAATAAGTTCAGCATTTTCCATACATGGACTATAATAACAGTTCCACCAGAGGGCAGCAGTGTTTGGACAGGGGACCATGGGCATTGTCCAGCTATAACATTTACCCTATCATGTGCCTGTAAGAGCTGAGCTCCCAGCCCTTAAGAGCCCTCTTGTGAATGAAAACTGAACTATATCCAAAAGTGCTTTTGGCCTCACTTCAACCATGATGGTCAAGCTTTAAACATGGACCCCATCATGCTTTTCATTAGAAGGCGCAGATCCCAGCCGTTTCCTGGATCCGTCCGTATGTGGTGTTATCTAGCTCCACAGCCCCTTGCCATTTGGATGGAAAGGTATATGCCGTCCAGATAACTCCAATCTCACACCGTCCCTCGCTATCTTGTATCTGGTTCTGGTACGGCTTCCTTCCTTTTATCTTGTTTGTTATAAGATTACTTTAATTCTTCTGACTAAACGCCCAGACATTTAAATCCATATCTCGATATGATATATAGATATAACAATCGTATTATTAAATTTATACTATTTTTAAGTAGGTTTATTGACACATCTCATTAACTTACACACTCCTCCGAGGATATGAGTTGATGTAAGAATATTATCCAATCATAACAATGAATACAGTTGCACCATTGGTATGGTATTCTGTCCTGTTTTACTGATGCATTTATGCATCTTAACTATTATCACCATTGTTAGGGGATACTTCATTTAAAGAGTTAGCGGATATCTCTATCTAGTTGAATGTATCAGTGTATGTTGAAAACAGGGAACACTATATATGTCACAATAAATAAATATATATATGGAGATCTGGAGTATTTCATCGGGAATTTAATAATTTTCTTAGAAATATTCAACATTTGGTGCTTAAGAACTAAATCAGAAACTCACAGGTGACCATAAATATCCCTTTTAGGTAATCAAAAGTTGTATATTGTTAAATGTCTTTTCAATATTTCTTCGAAATTAATGTCATTTGTGAGATAGAAGGCATTTTGTGCTGATTAATGATTACGAATCGCACATATCAAGTCATTAAGAACCAATTCCAACAAAAATGTTAGGATTATTTTAGCCAGTGATGTTCCCCCGATTTATAGTTATAGCTTTTCACATGCTTGCGCAATTATCCTAGCCAGGTTTGGCTCGTAAGGAGTAGACCTAACTACATTAATCATAATATATCCACTATATGTGTAGCTGGTCATTTAAGAAGAGTTAGACAATGCTATCAGTTCAAGTGGTATCTATAAGCTTTATCACTGTTTAGTTGCTTGTGTTTTTTTTTACTGTGCATGGGGCCAAAATGTATAGGAAAATTAAGACCTTTCGCGAGCAAATTACGCATTTTAGTAGTTACGATTTTATTGCTCAATGAAGGGAAAATGTATGCTATTCCTATCACTGCTATATAGGGTACTGAGTTGGTGACCTGACCCTGACGGGTTTTGCACGGAAATGCACAGAGAGAAAAGGTAGAATCACTGTAACGCTCAAATGGGAGTCCAGCCCTCATCACTGAGGTAACTCTCCCTAGGACTCTAAAGTGACTCCCTCATATTTGTGGGACTCTATAATAACTCTATAGTTACTCCTGTTCTAAGAGATTCATAGCTAATTGACTCCCTACCTCACATAGACTCCCGTCTTACGGAGTCATGAACTGGAGGACTCCATACGGAGGAGTCACAACTCCATAGGTAGTCATGTGCAGCCGACTTCCTTTTGACTCCCTAAACTATCCTGACTCTCGAACTTAAACTTTCAATATATCACCAGTTCTGAGCTCTTCCACTAGAGGGCCTCACAATATGATTTGTAGAGTTTTTCTCAGAACAGTGCCTTATATAATGGTTTGAAAATGGCACTCCCTAATGATAGGGAGTCACGTTAGAGTCGTGGGGAGAGTTACCTCAGTGATTTGGGCCATACTCCCATTTGAGGGTCACTGTGATTCTATTTTTTTTGAATCAGTTACTTATGCTGTGTGTAGATTATGACACCTTTAATTAATTACTTATGTTGTGTGTAGATCATGACACCTTTAATTAGTTACCTTTGTTGCGTGTAGATTATGACATAGTGCATTCTTCTTGGATACCTCTTTATTACTTATACAATATACTTTACCCACAGAGCTTCCCAGAAAAATAACAACTCTTTGAAGCATTCTTTTCTTTCTGCTATGAACAATTAATGCTTTGAAGAAGAAATGTGACACACATTTAGACACAGCTCTTAGAATCTATAGCATTGACATTAGGGAATACACACATGATTGAGGAGAGGTGACTCTTCTCCATTAGCTGCACCGAGGACTGGAGAGAGATGATTGAGTCGAGAAATAGCAGAAGTTAATTTCCAATATCACATTTTGAAATCACATATTTTATTACATACATAAATTACACAGGAGATGATTATATACATCAGTGGTTTTACGTCTGAATATACCCATATAGGCCTAATGACAGTGTGTGTACAAGAAGTATACATGTATAATTATATATATTTTATATGTATATGTTCTAAAATAATAGTAAAACACAAATTATAGCAATAATTATCATAATTTACCAGGTAGTGTCTAGTATATATATCCGCTTAGTGATAGTCTATACGACAACGCATAATGCTTAGAATCCAATATTCTGCACACCAATCACAATTAGTCTTTGACTATATTACGTCCTAATGACAGGACGATGACGTAGGCCTAGTCACCCGGCCTAGTCAGCGTTCAAGATATACGTCACAAGATGAGACATGAGGACACAGTACATTCCAACAAATAAAATGTATGTTAATGATGATTACATAATGGTATTGTCTTATACAGAAAGCAGTCCATTTTTAATAAGTCGGTATAAATATCAACAGTTGTTATTTTCTAGAACACAATCATTTTGATGTCCACTGCCAACATCTGACTAGTCCTTGGATGTATCACCGGCAGTCGATAAGAATGTACCCCTCTTCCTTATGCAATAGTTCTATACAATAGGCACATTATTTACAGTTGGTCCTATAGCACAATAAATTATATTTGTAGTTGTCATTGTAGACAGGGTCGGTGACTCATAGGCATGGGTATTTGTTAGCCCATGATATATGATTGCCATGCTAGCCATATGCATGTAGTGTGTTACCATCATCAAGCTATACTAATAGATTATATTCTCCAATTGATGCAGATTCTCTTTCCCTTTTCTGAGATAATCCTAGCTCCAGTTCTGTGTAGATAAATAAGCAGTGACTGCATTCCGCGAAGACATTTCCAACCACGTGACCAATCCGTGCGACCAATCCCCATCGGAAAGTCAAACAAGCCCTATACTTCCGGTGGCCCCAAGCGGTTTTGGAGGGAACTAAACTTACTCAGTATGACGTATTGTACCTCTCTGAATCCCACAAGACGTGACAGACAACTCTAAAGCTGTGTAAGTTGGGAGTAGGGAAGATAACCAGCAGGATACACTGTATAGTAGGGATGAGTGGTGCCTTGTTGATTATGGATGATACATGCTGTGGTGGATGGGGTATAGTAATACTGTAGCAGCAGAGAAGGGGCTCCTCCCCTGACCCTGACCATGCCCTTATTTGGTGGGAGGGGGTTAGAGAACACGGCACCTGAAAATGTGAATATGAAATCTGATGAAAATATTACATAATGTAGACATTATTTTACGCTTTAATATTACTCTATTTCCATATTTAAGCAAATTCTCTGAATTCTCTACATGAGTGTAAAACTAATTTGGACAGTCTACCGTATGGATGTCCGTTTGTACTGGACTGATTTAAAAGATGAAATGGAAGATTGAATTGCTTCAACATATAGGTTGGATACAGGGGATTAAATAACAATTTCCTACTAGAAAGATTCAGTTGTTGGATACTGTAGAATTTCCTAAACTTGGAGGCATTACTACCGGCTTTACTGGCCTGTAGATTTAGCAACCACCCCCCCCCCCTACATATTGCTACAGTGCTAGAAGACAACTGCCACGCTACCTGACGTTAGAACGCCGCAATACGACACGACCACACACTAGTGGCGCCCTCACACGGCACTCGTGCACTTCACATCCTCCTGGGCGTCGTTTTCCATGACGTCCTCGTCGTAGTTGACGGGCTCCAGAGAGCGCCCCCGCCCCAGGCGCATCTTGAAGATCTTGCCGCCGGAGGAGGCATTCTTGTTGGGTTTTCCTCCAGGGGCCTGAGACCGGTTGTCGTAGAGGCGGGGAGACTTGGGTGCCTGGATGGTGTTCTCGGCCATGGTACACGTGGTCTGAGTGTACATGCCCGTGCGGCCGTTAGCATTGCCGTGCATTAGTCGGTGCTGGCCCCATTTCCTCTTCATTACCGACATCACCTGGTACAAAAGGAACAGCGAAATTGGTGGGTGTTCATTATAGAATTTATCCTATGCACTTTAACTATTAAAAGAATGAAAACTGGGAACAGGTATCGTCGTGGTGCATGCATCATGTCATATTATGACGACAGAGAACTACAGTACTATGACGTCCTTAAAGGGCTAACAAAGTACGTCAAGGTAGGATGGGGCATTTGGGGTATAAGGGAAAAAGCCCATTTATATTATCTATAGCTCTACAAGAATTCCAAACCAATGGTTTACAGCATTTCTCAATCGATTTAAAACCCTATATTCAGGCGAAATAATAGACATACAAGGGGACAAATTCAAGGATTTTACGGCAAAGCCGTAGTGGCTTTGGGTTTTTATATGATTGTTATGAACTACAGGTGAGAAAACGAAGGGGCATAGATTTATGCTTTTTGGTGTGTCTAGGGTTCTAATGCAATTCATATGTGATGGTTTGCAGCAATACTGCATGGTCAGTTAACTTACATGCACTTAGCTAAATCTTTTTGATTTTTATTGGTTTTACTGCTGCTGGTATAGTTTTTGGAGGCCATCTTGGCAGCCATCTTGGCAATTTCCTGGATTGAAAATCTAAGCCTAAAAATGTATTCTACATCCTAGAAAACCCTATTATCCATGTATCACACAAGGAAATCAGACAATCTTGAGTTTTTGGCGGCCATCTTGGCAACCATCTTGGAAATTTCCCGGATTGAAAATCTGAGCATGAAAATGGATTCTGCATCCCAGAAAACCCTACTATCCATGTATCACACAAGGAAATCAGACAATTTTGAGTTTTTGGCGGCCATCTTGGCAGCCATCTTGGAAATTTCCCGGATTGAAAATCTAAGCCTGAAAATGCATTCTACATCCTAGAAAACCCTATTATCCATGTATCACACAAGGAAATCAGACAATCTTGAGTTTCTGGCGGCCATCTTGGCAGCCATCTTGGAAATTTCCCGGATTGAAAATGTGAGCATGAAAATGGATTCTGCATCCCAGAAAACCCTGCTATCCATGTATCACACAAGGAAATCAGACAATTTTGAGTGTTTGGTGGCCATCTTGGCAGCCATCTTGGAAATTTCCCGGACTGAAAATCTAAGCCTGAAAATGGATTTTACATCCTAGAAAACCCTATTATCCATTTATCACACAAGGAAATCAGACAATCTTGAGTTTTCGACAGCCATCTTGGCAGCCAGAGAGAGGGGCAGAGGGAGGAGGAGGGGGCAGAGGGAGAAGGGAGGGCAGAGGGAGGAGGAGGGGGCAGAGGGAGAAGGGAGGGCAGAGGGAGGAGGAGGGGGCAGAGGGGGAGTAGGTAACAGGAAGGAGGAAAATGGGGTAGAGGGGGGAGGAGGGGAAAGATGGGGTAGTAGGAGAGGGCAGAGGAAGGAGGAGAGGGCAGAGGGAGGAGAGGGCAGAGGGAGCAGGAGGAGGAGAGGGCACAGGGAGGAGGAGGAGGGGGCACAGGGAGAAGGAGGGGGCATAAGGAGGACTTGTGTTGGCAACATATTATTTTAGGGTTGTTGCATGTGGTTTCTTGCATGTGTGTGTGGGGTGGGGAGGGGTAATCATGTTGGACTTCACAGTTTGTCTTTGGGCGGGCTTGAGCGATTTCAAGAGCCACCCTGGACCACTCAACTTCTAGTACAGGTCCTGTATGTGCATAGTATGGGAATTGGCATTGACATTGACAGCTTGGCTTGACATAGGAGTCAATAGTTATTAGGCTGGTACCTATCCTTGCCATTGACAGCCACATTAGAGAACTCAAAATATGGCTGTTCACAAGATGTCTAGGCCTTACCACAAGGTACACTGGTACTACATGCAGTAACTGAAAACCAGATCTAGGTTAAATTAGTCTTGCACACACCTGCAAGGACACATAGGGATACCAGTCCTAGGCAATGTTTAAGGGCCAGCTAGGGCTTAATTTAACAATGAACAAGGGGACCTATGCTAGTCTTTTCTTGCTACTTTTTCCAACTCTCTCTGTGTGGTGTCAATGGCTTTGGGGACAAGGTCCCAAAGCCAATAAGGAGGGGGCAATCGTTTGCAATTCATGGCGGGTCAGCCATGAAGGGACATAAAAGAGTGGAAATTAGACCCAAAAATGCTTTAGGCCAATTTTTTATGGGGAATACAGTAGCCTCCTGAGAATTATTCCATTTTTGATGCTAACGTTCTATATTTGGAATGTAAATGGAACGTTTTCTATGAGAAATTAGGACATATGCCACTTTCTGGTTGCCATGGAAACCGTTACATTGTCTCACATGGAACATTTTGATCCTCATTTCTTGGGAATTACATCAATTACTCAAAACTGAAAACAGACCTCGAAAATTCCTCCTAGAACCAAATCTACACTAAAAAGTCTGACTTTTTTAGGTTATTTTTAATAAATCAGATTTTTAGTATTTATGTATTTTAGTACAATGTATTTATGATGGGATTCAGGGCATTTAGGGCATATTTATCGTTTTCAGTTACACATAACGACTCATGTTTGAGATGTGATTCCTGCAAAACTACTACTAGTATGTTAGCATATGATATCTCATTTTAAAGGTCTTAACATGACCTTTAATTATGAATTCCCCCCTAAATACCCCCTTTCACTGGCCTGGTCACATATTAAGCCTGTATATTCAACGTGGGGCTTTCCTTTTTATCCTGGACATGATATCTATATCCATGACTTTTCATTCCTAGAATGACTCAGTACTTGACATTATAGGTGTTCACCCATAGTGATAACAATGTAGTTGCCGTTAAAGATGGTATGTCAGCTAAATGTTTGGAGATTTTTTAGTCTTATCATATACCTATTGTATATCCTATCCCATACGTCTTCCCAAACTTTTAGAATTATTAGCAGTGTCTTAGTCTATAAGATAAGCACATGCAGTGCAGTATTTTTTTTTACTGTAGGTCGACACTAAAACTCCCTATGTGTTGATACTGCATGGCTCAGTGCATTCTCTATCAGATTAGTTCCCCCAATACTGTCCTGGGGGAGTGCCTGAGTCAATGAGGTAAATCAGGTACATTGTTATCAATCTCAAATAAATATGTTGCACTGTTTATCAGCTAAAATGATAATGGAACCCATGGCATTGAAGTGATATCCATTTTGAAGAAAAGGTTTGGGAAGTCTATTAGCTGATATACCATCTTTAATGAAGTGGTTAAATTAAAGGACATTTAAATACATGTAGTTTGTCCTCGGCTCTATCAGCATTTAAAACTTCATTAAAAAAATTGGCCACACAAAATAGTTCTAGCAGCCCCTCGTTACATTCTAATGGCACAGTACGAAATGCGCTTTCGATGTCTACCGTCAGCCCCAGTGTAACTCCCGCGATAAAAGTCCATTAACTTGTAGTTCATTTCTTTGGTCTAAAATATACCTTATCTTGGTGTAGGGGCTAAAGGTGGGCGGTCATTTCACATCCTTCAAATGGGTGCCTGGAGGGAGGGAGTAGCAGTAAGCCACAGTACTATAAAAGAGCGTCAATTTGTCAAATATGGCGGATAGAAATGGAGGACAGATGCCCTATTGCTATTTGAGTTCCTCTTTGATTGAGATTGAACTGAATGGTCTTTTTAATGGAAGGACAAGGCAGTGGACTCAAAGCAGAGTCTTTAGGTTTGGGAGAAACGCGGCCATGGGGTTATAGAATGATTGTGTGGATAGCTCCCAGCATATATTTAGCATTATAGATCTATTTATGGAAATGGGGTGGCATCTATAGAGGCCATACTTCATCATTGAGGTATATATTCACAGAGAAAAGTAACAGCGTCGAAAGGGAGTCCAGGTTTCCTCCAGAATGACTCCTCTCTCTAGGGGAGCCCAGGTCCTTATATGACTCCCTTAGGTAAGCCAGAGAGTTATGTGACTATCCTAGGTGACTGTTAAGTCAGTCAGGGAGTCACCTAGGCTCCCTTAGGCCACCTGGGCTCCTCTCTCTAGGGGAGCCCAGGTCCTTATATGACTCCCTTAGGTAAGCCAGAGAGTTATGTGACTATCCTAGGTGACTGTTAAGTCAGTCAGGGAGTCACCTAGGCTCCCTTAGGCCACCTGGGCTCCCCTAAAGAGGGGAGTCATTCTGGAGGCAACCTGGACTCCCCTTTGACGCTGTTTCTTTTCTCTGTGTACCTTAGGAGCTTTAGTAGCACGACAAAAGGGTATTGTTGACGAGATTGAGAGAGCTTTTTGACCACAAAGTGTAGTGACTAATGGTCAATTACCTATTCTGTACTCATCCCCGTGAGCTCTATCCCTAGCCCAGCATGACCCTGACTGGGGCTGCTTCCTTAACACGTCCACCAATCTCTTCACGCCATGCTCTTGTAACCTTGGTCCGCTTCCAGCACCAGCGTTACTCCCCCGGGGGGGGGGGGGGGCACTTCATATATTTTGTATACACAGGTGTGCGGCTGGGAAGGGCACTTTTTGAGCAAAATCCCCCTCACCAAGGGTTTGCTTTTCACCTAAATCCCCCTCACCAAGGGTCACTTTTCGGAGATTTCAACAAAATCCCCCCAAAAAGGGTCACATATTGCCAAAATTCTTTACAGCAAGGGTCACTTTTAAAAGAAAATTCTTACACCAAGGCCGACTCCTCGGGGAAAATTGCTAAAACCTAGGCACTTTTGTCCAAAATCCCCCTCAGCAAGGGTCACTTCTGACCAAAATCCCCCTCACCAAGGGTAAGGGTTGTCAAAAGGCCAGCCGCACACCAGCGTCCAAAAAAATGTGAGTACCCCCCCGGGCGATACGTACTCCTACGCTGTTCAAATCAATCTCCCTTACCCCCCGTCTTGTCTCACCCTTTCACTCCCACCCTATGTAATTTAAGTTTAGCCCCTTCCTCCAGGCTTACATCCTTCAGTGTCCACTTATCTTGCGGCACAGTTACATTTTGGCTGCCCCATCTAGCAGTCGTCTTAGTCCTTTCCACAACCACCTGTTTTTTCTCTCTCTCGTTCATTCCCCTGTTCTACTTCTAGAAATCTGCATCCATTCCCCGTATCCATCATTGGCCCCTGGTATAATTCCTCAAATACCCTTTCTTCATGTGTATCTCAGAAGAAAATAAATCCTTTTCCCTCTTATTGTATTTTATTCATTCTAGCAAAGAATGAGTCTTGATATACACAGAGTAAGCTTCCAATTTCAACTATTTCGTACCTTCTGATGGGAAGGGAGATTATTTGAGTACTTATTACTGCTCACAATCTTGAATTGGCAGCACTGAGTGGTCTCTTGCCAGTTACCCATAACAGTTCAGTGGAAAACAGTATAATATTTATAATACTAGTGTCTGCTCTGACTTCAGATGGCACCGCCGGGCTGGGGTGATTAAGATCTGGATTCTTTGCTGGAAGCATTCCATTTTTCTTCATCACTTTTCATTAATTTGGCACGATTAAAAGTCACAAAATACATTGAGACGCTACACAAGGAGACTGTCGATAGCAATGTAGAAAGTAAACTATCTACATATCTGAGCTATTATAGCAGCATTAAAACTTTATTCACATCTTTCATTTCTAAAACTTGCTCCGTGGCCTTACGTTGGATAGTTCCCCACCCATCCTCCAGTAGTGTGCTGTGGGTCTGCATGACTCTAAGGCCCTAAAAAAGGGAGGTCTGTTTCAGGTCACCAGACCCATCCTATCAAAACAGGGCCGACCCTACGTTTTTTTCATGCAATTTTGAAGAAATTTCCATATTTTTACCCTTTTTTGGTCAATCTTGGGGTCTTCGGACCGCCCGGCTTGTAATTTCATGTTAAAAAATAAAAATCAAATAAAAATCTGACCTACCGATCGACCCCACATTTTTCTGCCCATGTTACCTGAAACAAACTTGTTTTTGGCCTGATGCACTGGAAGCTGTGTAACTAGCTTCCCCTTCCCTTATTGAGTATTTCTACTTCTTTTTACAGAGCTCTATATTCCTGCCAACAGTCTTTCTATCTGCCCTATACCTGAGTAACCCCACCATTTCCACTGTTTGCCTTTATCAATGTCTCTCCATTTGCCCTTCGACACCAATCGCTCACATGTAGCCACGCCTCGATTCCCTATTCCCTTTCCTCATTTTCCCCTCCTCTGCCTCTAGTCTTCAAGGCCCGACAGTTTTCCTTTCTGCTGATTTGTTTTCCCTGTGCCATCTCCAGCCTGAAGTCTCCCAGTTCCATGAGAAAAAGGGAGTTAAGTTGGTGGCGTGGGAAGTGTTTGGTGGTGGGTATGTATTCTCACACCCTGGAGGAAGGTCTGGAGGGGTTGAGGTTAGTTTGGACATTTCCAAAAGAGCCCTCACGCTTGTACACCCCCATTGCTCACACATGCGGTGTTGTACTCTTCCCCGCAGTAACCTTGTAGGCATGGTGCATGTTGTCAAAGGGAATTGCAACTGATGAAGGGACTGGGAGAGATGACTGGAAGATAGAATAAGGTTCAAAGCCACCCATTGATTTAGAACCTTTGATCTGAGTTATCCCGATGATGCAGCATAGTCGCCCACTGCATTGGATCAATCATTATGACTAAGGCAGCTATAGAAATCCTACCAATGAATGGGAAACAGAGCGAAGGTGGTATTACATGAACTAAATTGTTATGATTTCTCATACACTATTACCAAAGAGGCACTGGTCTGGTGGTTTTATTCAAATGGCCATAAGGGGCTGGGATGCTGTCGCACATATTCATTAGTAATCGGCCCATAAATGGCCCACATAAAGCAACATATAAGGCTGTGTCTTACAAGCATGGGCCAATGTTTTCGTCTATGACCGGGTGCAATCTGTGACTGGGTGCAATCTATGACCGGCTTGAAAGAAAACGGTTTATTAAGGGCAGATGTAGATATAAATTGAAATAAAATGAGTGATGTAAAGTCTTAAAACACCCATTAATATTTTCCAGCATTTACATCTTCATCAAGACGACAAGAATGGCCCGATCTCATGAGATACGGCCATAAGTGTTATATGGACAAGGGCGTCTACACCCTGATCATATAAAGCAGTTATCAAGGTGCTAACCATGCACTATGAGAGCCATCTGGTGGTGGAAGATACCAGCCGGTTAGGGCCAAAGCTAAGGCATATTTATGATTGATATAGTGCACTCTTTATTTTACTCCCTTGTCCCCCCCTTGTAGGGAAGATAGGTTGGCATACAGAGTCTGATGATCAGGAGGCTATGGAAGGATGGGGCAAATAATAAATCAAGCTAGGGGGATAAAGAAACTCCAAGGAAGATGGACTGTCTTTAAAGCATAGGGTAGGCCGGAGTAATACTTCAGAGTGGAGAGGAGCCAAGGCGGATAGGAGCAGGAAGGGGACGCCGATAAGAATGTATAGAGCCTGTAGAGCAAACAACTGACTGTAGGTATATATGTATAGGATGCAACCAAGCCAGTCACACCCAAAGGTATTGATTCACAGTCCCTCACGCCTAATTAATTACTGTAGGTCCTAGAGGTCGTGCACCCGGAAAGGATGGGCGTCCATTGATATGGAATACACAAAGACAACCAAGGAACTTTCCATAGAATTGAATATATTTGTCAGTCCAATTGCCCCAGAGGGACACCAAGACTGGATACAGAACCAGGACATAGGATGGAAAAAAATAATAATATCACTATACTTGCCTCAAGACGCCAAATGCCTTAATTGCTTACCTCTCCATTACAGAAGCAAAATATGAGTGCCACAAAAAGGCCCTGGAAATATATAAGAAAAAGTTAGTTCCAATCATGTGCGAGGCAATTTATTCAATCGCAGATTTCTAGTTTAATAATTCAAGTAATGTCTGTTTCCACACCATAGTATTCTGAAGTAGTCCTGCAAGCTTACAGTAAGTGTATGGTCGGACAGGGGTTTCTGATAATTAAGTATCATTGAACGATTAAATTAAACCACTAAACTCATAGGGCGGTGACATTTAAGAGAGTTGTATCAAAGTACATGCCACATTATGGATGTACCTTTTGTCCCCTATTAAATATCATAAGACATACTGGATGCATCAGACACTAGTCTTTCTCATTAACCTCGTTTGCTGTGTACCTTTTGTTCTATAATTAAAGCACCGAATTAACCCAAACACTGAGGGCTGTCTCACGAACTTGGGCCAATGTTTTTGTCTATGACCGGGTGCCGTCTATGACCGGGTGCCGTCTATGACCGCCTATCTAGAAAAGTTGTTTGGAGGGATAAACATTAAAAAAAAAAAAAAGAATTTACAATTTTTATTTATAAAAATTGTAAAAAAAAAAAGACGGCACCCGGTCATAGACGACACCCGGTCATAGACGGCAACCGGTAATGGACAAAAACATCGGCCCAAGTTGGTGAGACACAGCCTGAGATTGCTTACCTGGAAGGAGGTGACGAAGGCAGACACGTAGGAGTAGACCTCATGGAGAGGTGTGCCTTTGTCAGGACGGAAAGGGAAGAGGATGTACTGCAGACCGAGCAGGGGGATCAGTATCAAGGTAGCCCGCACAGCCTTCCTGCAGAAACAAGAGCTGGGGGTTTAGATCTGTGTTTTATTCTGGTTTAAATGGCGTATTAAAATCAGTTTTGGACGAAGGTTGGTTTCCCTACCACTACTCCTTCAGTACTCAGATATCAATTATAGATTGATCCCGAGTCGAAACCCAAATATCAATTATTAAATGGCGTATTAAGTGCAGAATAGAGTGTGCCTGTATTTAGATTTCATGGTCATTATACCAACACAACGCTGCTATGTTGCCAACTGTCCGACTGTCCATGTGACTGTTGTATTTGGCACGCGCGGTGAGCGCCCCACATATCGCAGGGCCATGTTCTCAATCATTCTGTTATAATTATTATTTCATTTTAATACTGGCTACTGAATGGTTGCTGAGGTAAGAATATTTTAGACATTTGTACATTTGGATCGTTTTCTATGCAGATATGATGGACAGACCTATATTCTATAAGATAAGAGAGGACACTTTCAGGAGATCGGTTGCACATAGCTGTTAACGATGATAAGCTTTAATATCCTCTTCATCAGTTGTTACCGTTTTTGTCTATCTCTCTAGATAAAGCTCATGGCACCATTCATGGCACCTCAATGGTGCTTCTTATATGTATAGTCTCCATCATCATGAAATTGATATACATCAGTGGGGGGAGATAATTACGTGACCATTGAGGAGTAAATTAGTCTATTAACGATCAAAGATAAGGCTGTAATGCGGTTTCTTTCACTCATGGCGTCTTAGACATCCCCTGTCATTAGTAAGAGTGGGTGATCTCTGCACTGAACATGGATCATTTTCTTGGTGCATCAAACATTAAAGTTTAATTAGTAATTTGACAAATAACACTCAAATTGATAGTTTAGGTATATGAGGGAAGGCTGCTTGCACTTAAAGATGGTATTTCACCCCATTTCACCAAACACAGCCCAGACAACAATTGCATTGTAGCCGCACATGGTAACCATTACCTGGTTTCCTATTGTTCAACATACCTCATTACATAATGATTGCTGCAATTTGATGATAACGAGAAGAAGGGTATAATTTTCTGTAAAGGAAAGGAAAGGAGCCAGGTGCCTCAGCTAGAGCAATATATAACCCCACTGAATGTGCGTATATTGGCCTCTTCATTGCAGGTATGGGTAAATTAATGTAGAAAAGGGCAGCATTGCAAACAATTCAATTAAACAGGAACCAAATGTTTTATCTTATATTACATGAATGTGTTTATTCTCTATGTGTCTTTCAACACACCGCCATACATTGTATATCAATGTGGACAATTATATTCATACAAACGTCCTTAAAGTTGTTCTGATCCCCCCAATACAAGTGCCCTATATAGTACAACCTTACCCATGCAGGTCCACACTACCTATAGCTATATAGGCTATCAAGGGTCATTAGCACGCTCAATAAAGCCTATATATCACGTGCTTTCATAATTCATCCTGCTCCTTTGTCCTACAATATGGCCAGGGGCATTAAGTCCGCCGGATTTTGGTCCATTTTCATTGATTTAGAGATATCATAATTATTGCTTTAACATTTGACAATCAGCAAAATCATTGCATTAATAAAGCACACACTATGTCAACAGAAATTGAGCTAAATTTAGGTAAAATACCATATTTAGATACTCCTTGAATGGAATTATCTAAATATAATAGTCTCAGTCGGTTGACCAAAACAGATTTTCTTCATTGTGTCATGTTACCAGCTGAGTGTGCAAGTCAAGAATAATGTACCACACTGAAAAAGTAAACTTGTCTCCAAACTCATCAAAGTGACTATCATAAAATAAACGAGTCAAAAGTTGTCTAACCTATCAGGTTACCATCCCACAAATAGAATCTGGAGCTGGCATATGTCAGATTTTGGGCTGGCACATACCAAGTGGGTCTTCTATCTCCAGCTAGAAGACCCACTTCCTTGTCACTTAGATGAGTTTTTGACTCGTTTATTTTATGACAGTCACTTGGAAGAGTCTGGAGACAAGTTTACTTTTTGAGTGCATAAGTCAGAGTATTGTGGATGGGAGGTGCTGTAGTGTAGGTGTATACCTGGTTTGATTGGTGTCTGGTGAGTTGACGGCCCGTAGTTTAGTGATGAGAACTCTCACGATGTTACATAGAAACGCTAGGTTGAGCTGAAATAAAGATGGGTAAAATGAAGGTCCAGGCACAGATACCAGAATATACCTACTTACATTTATACATACACATAGACAATTAATGATACGATCTGCGAAAAAGGCCCTTATTGCAGCGTACACTTAAGGTCCCTTTTCCCAGTACATGTCATGAATTTAATTTGGCATGATCTACAAAAAGGGATCCGAGTGCAGAGTGCAAACTATAAAGGTCCCCCTACATAGCAGATGTGTATTTAATAAATGATAGAGATCTTAGCAAAACTAAGAGTTGGACTAAAAATGAGATCATGCATGTCAACCATGGTTTTTGATTATAATAAAAGTTGAAATAATTCTCCAGGTGGAATTCCTTTTACGACACCTTTCTGTTTTGAATATTGTATAAATGGCAGACTGATATGTTTTAAGAAGGAGAAGTCTTGAGAAATATGAATTAAATCCGAAAGTAGAAAATAACTAAATGATATTATGGAAGCTATGCTATGTTTTCTTTGTTGAAATATGCGGACCACAGTAGGAAAATGGTTGTCCAACTAATAACTAAGTGTCCCTATATGGACATGGGCTGTAAGTGGGGACCCCCTGAAATATATATGAGACCTCTTAGATCACAGTGCATACAGGTCGGCTAGACTGTCCTGTATGGCATAAGCATGTAGGCAAGGGAAGAGTACAGGTAGCGCGTGATGCAAAAAGGCCATTAATGCATGTATTGCTGGATGTATAGGAAAAACTAAGCGATGAACCCTTAATCCATCAACATTATGATTGCAGCAGATCCTGTATGTGACTACATGGGTATGAAACGGGGGGGAAAACCACTGATCTGATGTATTGATGGAATATATTCTGCATTTGTATAACTGCGTACTGTCATAAGTGTGTACTCCATTGACGTAAATCGGCCGAGATTCAGTTGTCGGATGAGATTTGTCCATAAGCTTAACATTATAGACTTTCATCGGATGACAGTATTCCACCAACGTCGGTCGACCGAAATTCCGTCATCCGATGAAAGTCTATAATCTTTCGAATTTGAATTTACGTCAGTGGTATACACACTATAGGGAGATTAAGGAATATAATTACCGATGTGTTTTTTCATACAGTGATTTATAGTATAATATACTAATTTTGTATTAAACAATACCATTCATTATACATGTACTATCAATTTGGATGAATATACGTGATGTAGTATCTAAACATGTTAGTTTAGTATAACTTACTGCTATTGTGAGAACTATAGGCCCAACGACAATATACTGGAGAGGGGTCTCGTCCAGCCAGCACCTGCAGAACGAAAGGAGAAAAATAGAAACATTATTAGTTAAATTACCCTGGGTTTAAGCAGTTTTTGCTTGCTCTGCCCTAGAGTCCTATAAACAGTCTTAGCAGACTGGCCAAGGAATCTTGGTGAGAGCGGAACCGGAAACTGGCAGTTGGCAGGGTCACATTGGGGAAACGGAAGTGAGACAGCAGGTCAGGTATTTCTTTTATCGATTGCTTTTTTATTCTTTAAACCACTTCCTCGTTCTTACCCGAGCGACTGTGACCTTTTCCCCTTCCTGAAACACTCGTTTACTACATTAAGTAATTCTCGTCTTTTGACCGAAAAGTCCTTGTTTTTGAGAAGCACAACTATAGAGAAACCAAGATACTGAGGTAAAGACTTAAGAGTACTCCAGGATTCTATCATTGTAAACTGGACCCTTGATAAAGTGCAAAAGTAAGCACCATTACCAGCCAAATAGCTGTGTATGACAATTATACAAAGTATACCGATAGGACACATAGACAAATGCCAATGCCCTTTGATCAGTTGATACCGTCTTTGCTGTATTTCACGAGTGGGGGCTGGGGGAGTTTCCCATGAAGCTGCAGGCTGAGTGGGATATGCCTCAGCCCCCACTCATGAAATACATCAGAGCGGTATCAATGTAGTTGGCATTTGTGTTTATTATTTTGATTTTAAGCCATTTAATGAAGGAAAACTGTTTTTTCTTAGTCCATTGAATATGGCCACATTGTATTCAATGGGGGGCACTGAATATGGCTCTTCCAGTACTTAAGCATAATAAAGCTTGTATTTAAAAAAATAAAAGACAATACTAATCATTCTTTTTATGATTAAGAATCCCAAGGACCATCTTTAGCTCAAGTGGAAGAACTACCCCATGTACTTAACATGACTTCACTGCATAGGATATTCACAGGCATCTAATACTATCCAAACCATTTAATTAGTATCATCAGTCTGCCATGCAGCATCACATCCATATAACTTTGGTGAGGTCGATGGAACCCACGCTTAACTAGACGGTGAAACCAATAATACGTCACTTTTGACAACAGTAATACTGTAATATATACTGCACAACTACAGTAGATTCTGCTGCTCAACCACATTTACTTCTAACAGTGTATAGATCTGCCTCTTCTCCCTGTCACCACTAAAAGCGCTCCAGGGGCCGCCTACGTCGCTGAGCAGCTCGAGAACTGCTCACTAACCTGAGCAGTGTGCTGAGGTCACACTGAGATGCTCATGTATGGCGTCCATGACGGATTGGCCTTTCAGCCTCCGCTGCCAGAAGGGGGTCAGGCCTTGCAAAGTTTTCTGTGAAAGCCCAACATGGTCTACAGACGGATGACACTGGACATTACAGTCACCGGAGAATCTGTGTTGGCAGATGCTGCTGCTCTATGAGTTCTCATCAAGCCAATTATTGGGAATGGTATTATACCGAGAATTGCGACCAGGCACAGTTACACTTCTGGACATAATGATCTATGCAGGCCGCGTAGGATGAATTATCCTTTCTGCTTGGCTGCTCGCACTAGACATGTGGGTGGTGCCATGCCAGGAGTGTCTGAGCATTCAAGCAGAAAGGATGATTGGATTCCCCCCGTGCGGGAAATCCTTTTTGCGTGATCAGGTTACTCTGTATATGTGGGCGACTTTATCTGCAATTATCTGGAATCTCGATGGAGAAAATAGGTTTGTTCACGTGGCAATTGGTCTTCTGTTGAAAGCCGTTGCAGGCGATCAAAAGGAATGGCCATTGATTAGTTATGGCTTGATAGGAAAATGACCCCTCCCCCATCAGAGTTGTCTTTATAAATTATGATTTTCCAATTGCATTTGGTTCCTTAAAATCATGTGATTGTTACATTGAGATAATAAGAAAGCCGTTGAAAGCAAGCAATCAAACGCTTATCTCTGGACTTTTTGAACAACTCATTGAGATTCTAAAGTGATAAACATTCATGGGTAGAATCCGATTCACTCCGATTATTGACACTGCACAGACTGTACGGGCCCTTCAGAGTGGTGTGTTAATGTGTTTGAGAACCTTACTGATTCTCATGCAAATAAAGGTAACACAATGCCATGCAGACGCATCTATCACAGACAATGTATCATTGTGGAACTGTTTCAAATCCTCTGATAAGGCCACTCATAAAAAGAAAGCTGGTTTCTCATCACCGCGCGCATCATGAAAATCATGATTTGTGGAAAACTTTTTTTTTTTTTAATTTTGTACATTTTTTATAAAAAAATGTGTTAAATATTGAGAAATATTGTCACATTTGGTATCAAATTAAAGCTTATACTGTCAGTAATGCAGTGGCCTAGGAGTATACATTTTCCTCCAACTTCTGTAAATTAATAAACGCTTAAATACTTAAGTGTGAGCTTTGTGCGCTACATTTTTCCTATACATTTTGGCTCCTAAGTTAAAAAAAATTTGAATAAAAAACACCCTCGTCATATTTTTCAGTGCTTGGTGATGAGAAACCAGATTTTTTTTGAGTGGCCTAAGAATTACCTTTTATTTCTGCTAGGATGATTCGCCCGAAGAGCGGTATAAATTACTGTAGTAACGATAGGTGAACCTGAAAATAACAAAGGATATAATTGTTAACTTTATGAATAAGATTCATCTTTCATCCAGACATTCATCTATACGTCACTCAAATCCAACATAGAACTTAGGCCAAAAAAAAAGGCTTGTTTCAGGTCATCCGACCGACCCCATCAAAACAGGGCCGACCCCACTTTTTTATGCAATTTTGAAGAATTTTCCTTATTTCTACCCTTTTTGGGTGAAACTTTGGGTCTAAGGAGATGCCGGGTAGTTTCATGTTTAAAACAAAAGAAATGAATAAAATCCCACCTACCGACCCTACATTTTCTTGCCATGTTACCTGAAACGAACCTTTTTCTTTTTTGGCCTTAGAAGAATCATTTCCGTGGAATTAGGGATTAAAATAGAAATAGAAATCAGCTGCGGCAGGAATTAGAGGAGCCAATGTTGAATCATTTCCTAGAAGCTGGCAGATTCACTGATTGGGACTTAATAAAACAAACAATCAATTCACCTCACAATAGCTTCTGTCCTAGAGACACAGCCCAACTAGTGTCGTTAGCGCTATAAGGGCCGCATTGTGATTCAATGTGCTACTAGCTTCATCGGCATGATGCATAAATGCAGCCCTGGCAAGTCGGCTCGCCAGTGCTGCGCTCATGCATCCCTTCGAGAGTATCGGCCCCGTATGGGCCCGAAATTATTCTTGGACGCAGCCCATGGCGAGTTACTCACCAGGGCTGCATTAATGCATAATGACAACAAAGGGCATACCAGTTGTGCATTAAAGCACTTTGCACCCCTTAATGGGTTAGATAACTAAGCTAGCCTCAGCAGTGATGTGTCGGAGGCAATCTGTCTAGATGGGCCCATTTTTATCTGAAGCCCCTTATTTAGAGACCTGCCTCATTTGCTGATGGTTGGCTGCCGTTGTTGCAGGCAATGTCTGCTTCAGGTACACACATTGACGACTTAATCAGAGGAGAGACTACCCGACACCCATGGAAATTACCACTGCCACTGTCTTTCCTGCCCATGATCACTGCGAGGCATAGGAAAACGTTTGTTCTAATCAAGGGACATGCCACTCGGAGGGGCACAATGAGTATTTATCATTGACAGCTATAGGATGAATTTCAGATAGGTTATCCATGTAATACAATTTTGTGCTATTACTATAAGCAAATTCGGTGTCAAATTCACTAATAAGGGGTATTTCAGATAGTGTTTCAGATTACACATGACACCTTATTTATACGATGGTGTAATTCCGAGGTGTTTATTTCATAGCGTTACCTTCTGTTTAATATCTGAAGCTGTCTTTATGTGAGTACAAACTGATGTGTGCTTAAGCGTGTGCATCCTACTATCATCATGCAGTATCTGTCTAATTCTGTATTGAACACCTACTAAGAGCTTCTAGGAAATGATTCAATACTGGCTTGAATAAGTGGTCTCAAATAAGAGCAGGTTTTGTATAAGCGTAGGGTAAATGAGGGTATTGACATGAAAATTTATGCTTTTTTTTGAACCTCAAAATAGGGCAGGCCTTGTATAAGCGCAGGTATTATGATACCTGCCTGAGATTTATTATTTCAGGCGTGCACATTCAAGCCACCACAGAGAAAAGAAATAGCGTCAAAAGGGAGTCCAGGTTGCCTCCAGAATGACTCCCCTGTCCAGGGGAGCCCAGGTACTTATGTGACTTAGATGAGGCAGGGAGCTAGGTGACTCCCCTAGGTGACTCCCTGAGGCAGTCAGGGAGTCACCTAGACTCCCTTAGGCAGTCTGGGCTCTCCTATAAGGGGAGTCATTCTGGAGGCAACCTGGACTCCCTTTTGACGCTGTTTCCTTTCTCTGTGACTACAGTAGGCACTGACATCCAACATGTACTGTCCATATGGCCGTAGTAACCCAGTACTACCAGCCGGGTAAGTGAGTGCTGCTAGGTGCAGCTTAGGTAACAGATCATCAGGTTAAACATATTGTTTTACTTTACAGAGAGGTGACAGAGTCCCCGCTAATTCTGCATCCTTATACCCCCGGTCCCTGCACTCTCAGACAGAAATGATATCATGCTCGTTCCCTTCACTCAAGGATACCCCCTTTTCCACTGACTTTTGGTCAGAAAATGACCCCTTTTCGTGGAAAAACACAGACTTTTTATGATAAATAAATGCCCCTTTTTTTTTTGCAAAACGCTGATACATAATTAACACCCTCTTTTTCTGAAATATCAAGAAACTTCTCCCCTCTCTCTGGTTCTATACTTCCCTTGTGTGTTGAATTTAAACCACATACTGGGAATCCCACTACACCCTTTATTCAATGTGGGTGTTCAGTCTATAGAATATCCCATTTTTTGATAAATCTGAGGACTTAGCCTCCAAATATACTCCTCTTTTCTCTTAAAACCAGAAATTATTTTGGAAAAAACACCCCTTTTTCTTGATTTCGGGGACATTGGAAGAAGGTGAGAAAACACCCTTATTTCTCGTTTTTGGGAACGAGGTGTCACTTCTGTCTGAGAGTGCAGGGACCGGGCTTATACCCTACTACTTTAATACAGGTAGCCAGGCCTACACTGAAAGGCTGTGTAGATCTCCTTCGGACAGTCGAACCAAGATAGCCAAATGATTCTAATAGAGTCCTGAAAGAAGTAAATGATTATTTTGTGAGAGGAATCTATCTCATCCTTTAAAAACAGGTTTCTAGTAACTGTTCAGTGTATTTTGGCTTCTTTGAAATCTGTGCTGTATGGAGGACATTACTGTATATTTGTTATTTACTATTAACAGCCTACTTTATTTGTAGCGAATAGGGTATTCCTGTCTGGACAAATAAGCCTTATGACATATTTATCTGTCTCTGGCCAATTAATTTAATATCATCTTGAGATCAATTCATGTAAATTTGCACCATATACAGGTTTACCATAACTGGTCGGGGAAGATAATTTTGTACCTAAATGAGGACCTAATAAAAAAAAGTAAAAAAAGGAGTATATGCACATTAACAACATGGGGGAGGGGGTAGATTTGGCTGATGGTTCAGGGACAACTACTTCCCCTGTGCATTGCTATACATTATAGCGACCGTCCAAAAGAAAATTAACCCTACTGAAAGGGGGGGGGCGGCGGAATTACTTGGACCACCCTTGTATGAAGACCTTTTTGTCACAATCGCATTTACATCAACACATGAAAGACCACCCCCTTTAACACCCTCAGTCCAAGGTCAACTTTGCATCGATTGATCTAATTCCTGTTGTTTTGACTAATTATTCTATTTTAGGCGGCCTTTGTAACACTTCAGTTTCAGGATCTTGCCCAACAGTGCTGATGAGGAAGTTCGTTAATTGCATCGAAACCCATGACCACTAGCCTTTCTATTTCTGTCTGATACAATTAGTCGGCTCCAAGTCAGAATCCAATCAATAAATATTCTAAAAATGACCGGTTCAAAAATCTTAGCCATTTACTTTTCAGGAAAAGATTTGCTCTGGGTTGTTTGTGTAATTTTCTTTGATTCCAAATCAGGCATTTGCAATAACTAACACTGACATGCCCCTTGTCGCTCATTCTGTGTTAAACAGTGAGGATTTTAGGGATTCCTGTAAGAAACTATAGAAGAACCTGATATTGTCAAATATGATAAGGCAAATGTACTTAAGCCTACTGTACTAATCTAGACATTCGTACACAAACCAATACCCATCGTTAAATGGCCGATAACATATCAGTTAGTTTAATCTAATTAATACACCACATTCTTATTCATCCTTCAGTGCAAATTCTATTATCAAATAGTTGATAAGCCTTCATATAAATTATAAGCCTTGGTCCATATCAACTTTGTTTTCATTATAGTAGATTCACAATACATTTACTGTAACAGTATGAAGATAGCTACACCATCCAATGATAACACATGCAATGTTAAAGCTTGACCGTCATGGTTGAAGTGAGGCCAAAAGCACCTTTGGATATTGTTCAGTTTTCATTCACAAGAGGGCTCTTAAGGGCTGGGAGATCAGCTCTTACAGGCATAAGATAGGGTGAATATGTTGTCGCTGGACAATGGTCATGGTCCCCTGTCCAAACACTGCTGCCCTCTGGTGGAACTGTTATTTTAGTCCATGTATGGAAAATGCTGAACTTATTCCCTGACGACCCAGCTTTAAGGTCCATGATATATCTCCCAAAACGATATGAAGATACTTACACCATCCAATGATATAACAAGCAATGATGAGCTTCTTTCCCGTCGTGAAGGCACTGACAATGATTGTGTGTAGATAAAGACCCTCGCAGAACATCCAGAAGAAGTTACATGCGACCAGGTACTGTGTAACAACGTGTAGGGCCTGACACCAGTGCTGCAATGAAGAACAAATAGTACATCAAATGTTTGAAAAATTAAAAAAAAAATTTAAAAAAAATTTAAAATTTGCAATTGATAAATGTTTTCACCGAAATGTCTATGACATCTCCCCACCTCAAGTATGTTATGTGTCAGTTTCACAAAAATGTACATGAATTTGAGAGTCAGGATGTTATTATTGGTCATTTCATGCGGTCTGCCATGAATAGCCCAGTAAATAAAAAACGTTATACAACATTTTATAACGTTATATGACGTTATTATAACGCTTCCCCAAGGCTTCTTACTGTAGGATAACGTTGTATAATGTTTTAAAACAAGTAAGAATCTATAATTTCAGAAAATTTTCGAATTTACACTTATATAAATGTGTTCTGAGGGGGTTTGAGCTTGTCATTCGAATTTTGAGAAATGGCCATGTCGCCATATCGGATTTAAGAAATGGCCATATCGAATTTAGGGGTCTAGGGCCATAGGTACACACAGAAAGATGTGAGAGTCATGTGTCGCCAAAACGAACACTTCTGAAAGAGATGCCTTGACAAAAAGCATATCTCCCGTAGCGTCTAAAAGCACATATCTCCTGTAGTCTGAACGATATCTCGCGTAGTCTTAAATCCTACTGTCTACATTTCTGCATAGTCTTAAACATTAATGAGTTTGTTTATAATTGTGTCATCAGTTCAAGGAAGAAAAGGTAAGAATTGAAAGGGGTTCGAGGCCAGAGCGCCCAATATATAAGGACTACTCCCCCATGCATTGGGTAACATTGTGTACATACCAATACTTAAAAGCATTTGAGGGATTGAGCAGTAAGACTACGGGAGCCTTTTGAGACTACACTGATATTCCTAGGCTCCCTATACGACCAATCTCTCAGTCACTAGGACCTGGCCTAGTTAGTCATTTTTTTGCTCCCTATAAGACCAACCTTGGTAAGTTACTGACCAACTCACCGTAGTCTTTTAATTTCCAGGAGGAACCACTAAGTTGTCATCATAGTATCTTACAGGTGGCACCAACTAGTGGTATACAAATGCAACACACCAATGATGAACCTAGGTTAGCCACTACTGACTGAATGCTCAGTCATTTTTCAATACAACTTTGCTATTGTGACTAACACACATATGATGAACCTAGGATAGTCTGTACTGACTAACCCTTTAAACCTATGGATTTTTAGTGTATGCGAGATATATGTCAATGCACCTTTCTCAGTTAGTCTCAGCCTATAGGTTACCTGGCCGTTGATAGCAGCACCACCTGTGCTAAGTTGAGAACCTTCAGTACAGGCCCTTGGCCACTAGGTAGAGCAGCTAACCGGGGGGTTATGACATCACAGGGCAGGCCACTATTGCTTCGGTCTGAAGTGGTTCCCAGGACTTAGCCCTTCAGTGAGTAGGCCTAGTTGCTGAGGGCCAATGCTATTCACATGTCTTCAGGGTAACACAGACTGAAGCAATCACTATGCTGATTTAGGTCCCATCTAGAGGCAACCAAAGGAAGCACCGGGGGTTGGACATGGCCGCGCCCATGGCCTACCCCCTAGGAGCCTTATACACATCTTATCAACCTCATGCTAGCCGTCTGGGGGAGGGAGGAGCACAAAAGGGCTACATTAATTACAGAATGTGCTGGAACTATTTCTGGTGACCTATGAGTCAGGGGTCGGGTGTCTGTGTCCATCTGGCCATGCCATCATCTGACACTGCCACGTGGAACTGAGCCAAAGGTCAGCACAAAGTCGGAGGATGGACAAAGACAGGTACAGCATCAAAAGGAAGAAAGACTCTTCTGAGTTCCACCTCGCTTATTTATCCCTGATTTTGGTTGTGTAAGGATTTCTGTTCGACCATGTCATTTTGAACTGTCCTTCATTGTGTCTTTCATTAGTTTTGCATGAGTGTATATCGCAAAACGTCTGCATCTCCAAGAATGCCCATACCGAGCCAATGTTCCACTGTGAACGATTTGAGTAGCTCATCCCTCGCTTATCTGTCAATGTTCATTGATTATTTTATAAGGTTCAACAGTTTAACTATAATATCCCTAAATGGTGTACTAGTGATAGCAACTCAATATTCATTTGGTTTCACTTGACGAGCTTGGCGGTTAATTGTTATGTCGGCAGAAAAAAATATATTGTGAAGCCAGGTAATTGCTCCCCTGCCGTCCATATCTCAAATTGTCCGCACCGGAATAATCCCTTTAGAGACACACCCTCATAAAAAAATATAAAAAGAGGCATTGTTGTGTTAAGTAAGTAGACTGAATAGACTACTCAGTAAATGTGCTTCTCACAATGGTGAATAGCTTTTTTCCCTCTGCATGTTCATATTAAAGAGCGGGGCACACTGAAAAAGTAAACTTGTCTCCAGACTCGTTGAAGTGACTATAATAGAATAAACGAGTCAAAAGTTGTCTAACCTATCAGGTTACCATCCCACAAATAGAATCTGGAGCTGGCAAATGTCAGGTTTTGGGCTGGCACATGCCAAGTGGGTCTTCTGTCTCCAGCTAGAAGACCCGCTTCCTTGTCACTTAGACAAGTTTTTGACTCGTTTATTTTATGATCGTCATTTGGAAGAGTCTGGAGACAAGTTTACTTTGTGAGTGTAGCTTGTATGCTGTGTGCTAGCTGCCTGTGTACCTTACAGGCTCGTGTTATGAGCTGCTCACCAGCACCTCTATCAGGGCTGCATGCAATGGTGCAGGAATGCTGTGTACTGGCTGCCATCTGTCTATAACCATGCCATTAATATAATCTGTGACATCCTGAGTTAAAGGTCCATTTTATCACCCTATTATTTGGATATTTAACCCTTTTAGGACAGATGTCGCTAACAGATGACATTTGTCATCATAATGCACCAATACAGCCCCGATGAGTAACTCACTGGTGCAGCATTAATGCATCATGCCAACCCTTCGGGGGTGACTCAATTCCATAGGGCTGGCATGATGCTTAAGAGCAGCACTGGCAAGTTGCTTGCCAAGGAAGTATTTATGCATCCTGAAGACCAAGGGTATCATGCATTAAGGTATCATACCATTCTTAAAGGGTTAACAATGATCACGAATATTTTACGGTTTGAATTTAGATGGGTTTTCCTAGGTATTTGTATCTTGATATGCATAAAAATAAATGGAGTTAATGTCTAAAAAAATACTGACTTCATCTCAACTCTCATGTGATACGCCCCGATCCAAAGCAACTCATGAAATGTACTAGACATGAGGTTTTGTCTATATCTATAGGATATACAGGTGGCTGTGTCTCACGAACATGGGCCAATGTTTTTGTTTATGACCGGGTTCAATCTATGACCAGGTGCAATCTATGACAGGCTGGTATCTATGACCGGCTTGAAAGAAAACAGTTTATTTAGGGCAGATGTAGATATAAATTGAAATAAAATGAGTGATATAAAGTCTTAGAACACCCATTAACATTTTCCACCATTTATATCTTCATCTGCCCTAAATAAAGCGTGTCTTTTTTCAAGCCTGTCATAGATTGTACCCGGTCATAGATTGCACCCGGTCATAGACGACAACAATGGCCTGATCTCATGAAACACAGCCAGGTATCATACATGATAAGTAGCCAGCACCATGCCAGGGAGTATCCTGGGACCTGATACACTACGGTTCTACCATTACTCTGTCCTACACAGTGATGATGGATTAGCCAGCCAACTAGCAGTAAAAGCTAGACGTCCTTACATCAGGACTTCCTGCGTAATGTGATAGTATACAGTAATTAAAGTGATCAGGTGCTCGCTGATATTAAAATCTCTCATGAGGAGAATATGTTTTAGTTATTGAACGTTGACATGGAGTCAATGCTATATTCTGTATTTGGATGTTTATCCAGTTATTCTAAAATACTTTTCATCTGTTCATACAGACCCGAGGTCTTATTCAGGGAATGGCACCTTCTGTAAGCGTGGGAAGAGTGGATGGTATTTCAAATTGAAGGGACTATTTACCAGGGATATTCTATTGTGGTTCTGTAAAGCAAACTTAAAGCCATCTTTGAAAAAAATGTGAAGGATTGAATGCTTAAAGTTTGTGAGGCATCTGAGGCTTTTCAATGAATGCCACTTAAATCCTAATCAAAAGCTTTCCTCTCTAAGATGGTGTTGGTTTGTTCTATCACGTTTCCCAAATATTGGATTAAAGTTGTTTAAGACTGCAATCAATGAAGTATCCAATAACTGTTTTCAGCAATACACTGGTTCCTCGTGACAGGGGCCATGTTTTATTGGAAATTCTATTCTTCATACTGAAAGACCTTCGAGGTCGGGGACGTTTCCACTTGTTTGCATACCCAGCAAAATTTCTTTAGATCTAGGTGCTGAGCAGATGAAATATGGCTTATAATTCTATTGCTATTCTTTCAAAAGTTATGTGGTCTCTATACCATTAGCCAGCAAGTCAGCATTAGAGTCTACCAGTGTATAAGAAACTGGGAGTGATTGGTGATGCGCGGTTGGAAACCTGATATACATACAGGCAGGATAGTGGTCTTGCATTAGATGCAGAAGAACTTACAATACATTCTTATAAGATGGAAGCTGCATCATGGCTTCAAGTATCTGGGCTGAATAGACTGCATATATATATATACACTGAACACACATGGCCAGGTTCTTCTTCCCCCAGACACATTCCTACTGAATACCATATTGTGTATGGGAAAAAAGAGACCATGAAGCGCATGACAGGATAGCAAAACAGGGAAAGATTCGGTACATTAGTTCCATGTAAACCTGATATACAAATATAAAACATGCTCTCTCTTTGTCCAGGCTTGCTCTAAGATGATCTCAGTGGTTTTTACATACTCTCTATCCCCAAGGCTGTCTAGGACCAAAGCTGCATGCAATGATGTATAAATAGTTTCTGTCTATCTATAGCTATACATACATACATATATATATATATATATATATATATATATATATATATATATATATATATATATATATATATATATATATATATATACATATATATATATATGTATGTATACATGTATACATGTATAATTTCCTTATTCTGTTATTCTACCAATATTACTGGTATATGCTATTCCGATCCTAAAATTGAGAGGCCAGAATGCATGCTATCAATGTGGACCATGAAAAGAAGGCTTTTTAGAATCACCCACTGTAAGAATGTCCATAAGTAAAATGAAAATGATCTGATAAGCAGACTTGAGATACTATACCTGTGTGTTCTTGTCATGACAAGATAATGTGACCTGCCTGTGGCATTAATCAAGGTGGTTATGAATTTGCCTCAAGCAAAGTTGAAGCCCCTCTTAGCTCATAAAGTCTTATCGAATGACCTATGGAAATCGTGGGTTAAACATGTTTTGATTTGGAAAGAATCCTCACAAGGAATTGTCTATTAATAGTGCCTGGTAGACAGCACAGTTCTCTCTTACAATTTCTTCATTATTCTCTTGGAGATGTATTTACAATGATGCTTCGACAAAGGCAAGTGTGGAGGATGGAATGTCAGAAATATGTGAAGGATGCAGAGGATCTCAATGAATCCCACTAAATTGTTAATCAAAAGAGTTCAGCACCAAGGGAGGCATTGATTTCTCCTATCACATTTCCAATGTGTTACTTTGCTGTATCTGATAACCTTTGTCAACAATAAAGAAGTGTCTGACGGACAAGACTATGTTTTATTGGAAATCTTATTCGTGGAGTTGGACAGAAAAGAGTATTTCTGTAAAGCTGGGGCTCCAATACCCAAATGTTTGGGCAATTCTCATGATCCGATCATAAAGTTCTATACAGTTTGATTAGGGATAAACAGGCATATTTCCAATATAGATGGTGCTTAAATCGACTGTGTTTGATATGAGATAGGAGTTAAAATCGACCTGAGATGGAAAATTGGGACCTAAATCGGGACCTCAATCGGGACCTCAAACGTGTTACATAGCCTTGGCAATACTATTATCCACTTGTTTATATTGAAGCAAAAACATTATTTGTAAACATAGAGCTATCCGGGATCTACAGAACCCCCTGTTGACTGTATGTTATGCTTGTTATGGTATATAACTGAATCAGATTTGTGAGAATAACGCCGATCTGAGGGAAAAATTGGTTATTGGAGCCTCAGCTTAAGTTTCCCGCTTCTTGCATAAACCAGTGAAGTATTACAGAAAGCCACTCGGCAGAGGACAATAGATGTTTACACAGAGGAAAGGAGCCTGTGTGTTATGATCTGTACAAGGGATGTTATCGGAAAGTTCTGTCTAGAATCTGGGTCATCACTTTCAGCACTAGTAATAACAGTACATGTATTAGAGGAACAAATGGTGGTGGAACAAGTTAGCGATGGTTTTATCAAGCCCGTATGCATTTGATATACAAGTTCAAACGTTATTGCTTGAAAGGATGAATATCTTTGTTAAACAACCTATGCAAGTTGACGGACAACTAAGGGGGTCTATTATGTGCTGTGTCCTGGAATATTGTAAAGTACACAGCTGTATGCATGATTAAACACCAAAGACGGATGGACCATTAAGACTCTAAGCAACATCTAATGAATATTTCATTATAACTGCCCTTCCTCTCTGCTATAATGAAATTCATGTTTGGCCTTTTACACAAAGTTATGGGGATTTCCTTCAGTATAAGGGGGATGGGGATGATTAGTGGGGTGTGGTATAGAGTGGAGTAGATAATCTAGGTACAGTTAGGCTAGTGGCCTTGTATTGGAACCCAGATACTTTCCATAAATCCTGTTAAATCATATATCAGTATGTTTTATGTGTAGTTGGTATGGAACCTAACCAGTTTTAATCCATTACTAGACATCAATATACTTGTCCCTTTTTATGTGTATCTATAACCAAATCATAAATATTATGATACTAATACTATAGAGGTGTGTATCCATAGGTGTGTGCCTGCTTGACTTAAACATCTCTGCTGTAAAACTGTCTGACCAGTCAGAAACTACTACGAAGGGTAACACTCTGTGGTCATTTTCTCTGTAAACAATCCATCGACTAGGTATCCACCCGGGCCCCGTCCCATATTGATGTAGTCCAGAAGAACGGAATGAGGAAAATTAAGAGAAAATAAATTGATATTGACACACTACATACTACAACATATTTTGGAAACAGTTGGAGTAGATGGGGATGGAGATCTTGTAAAACGATTTCTTGTTATTTTGCTATTTTACTATGAGGCTTTAGCTGTGCCTGCACTGATATTCCTAGGCTCCCTATACGACCAATCTCTGAGTCACTAGTACCTAACCTAGTTAGTCATTTTTTGGCTCCCTATATGACCAACATAGGTAAGTTATTATTGTCAGGTTGGTCAGTACTGACCAACCCACCTTAGTCTTTTAATTTCTAGGTGGAGCCACTGAGTGGTCATCATAGTATCTTACAGGTGGCACCAACTAGTGGTATACAAATACAAGAACAAAAGTACACACCAATATTGAACCTAGGTTAGCCACTATGACTGACCCCTTAGTCATTTTTCAATATAACTTTGTCATTGTGACTAACACACATATGACGAACCTAGGATGGTCTGTACTGACTAACCCTTCCAACCTATGGATGTTCAGTGTGTTTTGAAGACTTACTGGATTTTGCAGCATGGTATCCCCACTCATGGCAGCAAGGCTGTAGTATAGGAGCCAACTGATACCATTCAGTATGTACGATATGAACAGGTTTTTGTGTATCGTGACCCTGTCACAATTTAGTTGTCTGGAACAGAAAATTTGGATAATTATACAATGATGCACTGATCTTATATAATAAGTTATGGAATTAAGTAGTTCAGCTTGGTATCATGCATGAATATTCTACAGCATGACATTTTATATTTGATGTTATTCTTGTATTGAAAACTTGAATCTGTATAATCATGGCATACTTAATTAGAATAATATCATAAGAAAACCATATAATTGCCATTTGAGGTTCCCATGTAATACTTATTTGGTGAGGCAAATCATCCCTATTCAATTATCCATTCATAGGTTGCTCTCATGGTAACCTTTCTTGATTGGTTACATACTAATTGTGTATCCATGTTGTATAATATACTTACCTAAAGTAGAAAAATATGAATAGAGATGCTACAAGAGCTACCATTGATATAGAGTATCCGGCAAAAAAGATGTACAAGGTTCTTGTACCCGCCTGTTAGGATATAAAAGAAACACATTATATAGAAATATGCATAAAGATCATTTTCCCCTAAACAAGATATACTACACAGAGAGAAGAAGTAGGATCACTGTAACTTTCAAATGGGAGTCTATCCCCGATCACTGAGGTAACTCTCCCCACAACTCTAATGTGACTGCCAATCATTAGGGAGTCTTAGGACAGAGTCATTATAGAGTCAGTATAGAGTTATTTTAGAGTCCTGCTAATGTTTAGGAGTCACGTTAGAGTCCTGGGGAGAGTTACCTCAGTGATCACGTCGGGAGTTACAGTGATTCTACTTCTTTTCTGTGTGTAAGCACTTGCTTTTTAATTAGGAATTTAGGTGTAAGATAAGTATTGTTATCATAGTTATATCTTGTTACTCAAATATGATACACCTCTGGAATGACTGGTATATGTCAGGTAAGGGCCAGCGTCCACAGAGCATAAATCGGCCGTATGCGGCTATTTTATACACAATTTACATAGGGAATGTATGGCAATTTTATCCATATACAACCAATCTATACTCTGTGGACGGTGGCCATTACGTGGCAGATATTGACTATGTATCCACCCGGGCAAGATACAAGAGAGTGCCTGAATGAATGTGACAAGCAAAGGACGGCGTCATTGTCCAAGGCACCAGCCAAGGATAATTACCATTGTCCAAGGCTTATAACACTTATGCTACTACTCAGATGTATCCATATGTGACTTATAATCAAAGTAGTAAATTGCCCGCATCCAGGTAAGGCCTGTACATAATATGCAGTCAGGCCATTTCTTTTTATGTCAGCCAACTGTGGTGTAGGGTAGACCGCCCATGAGATGACTAGTTCCTCTCCTGGTACCATGAGTAGACTGGTATGTCTCAATCAGGGTTCCATTAATCATGGGGAAAATCTTCCACATGGCTATCATAGACATTGGGCCGATCATCTCCAGGGCCAATTGTCATAGGGATCCTGATCCGCGTACCCGTCTACTCAAGGTTCCAACAGACCAGCTAGTCATCTCATGGGCAGTCTACCCTATGCCCTTTTCACCCACCTGTAAGTCCTGTGTATTGACACACGTGGTGTAGTTGGTCCACGTGTTATTAGTGTTGGGATGTCTCCACCACGTCCCGTCCAGGTTACAGTCCTTATAGCCATATACTGTGTGAGAAAAGAAAACAACACATTGATTATTCATGCTTCAGTTAGGTGCAAAAGAAGAGAAGATAGCACTTAATCTCCCACATAAAGGTAACCTTTACACAGGCTATACATCATGTATTTCTATAGATCTATATCAACTACTAATTACAAAGCTGACTTAAATGGACACTTTAATATTTATAGTTCATTCATTTGCCAAACAGGCTTCTTGAAACAGCATCCGGAATTTATGGAGCACATTTGGAAGATACTTTCTTCCCCTTTTAATTAGTAGTGCAGGTGCATAAAACTGTACCAATATTTGATGTCGTTAACCCAGTTTGTTTCTCTATTCGGGAAACAGCATATTTCCTCATCAATGAATAGGAACGTAAACGTAGGTCTCCTTTTGATTGAAAATATCTAAAACCCAGGGTATTGGTAATTCTGTTAGCTTCCTTGATATCACTTCATGACCACCAGGTTCATTAAGCCTGCTGCTGACAGAATGCCATCAGGACACAATGGGCTTGTGTTTATAAGTGCAGACACATTAGCAACTGGAGGACTCAGATAAAAATTAAAACAAATCCATTGAAGAAGGAACATGACAAGCGCAGTGACAGAACTAGATTATGATGTCAATTTATGCCTTCAAGACATCAGCCCTGTGTAAGAATTGCCAGAAGTTTCCCTCTGCTATAATGTGTTATTCTACCAGCAGAGCCTTTGCATCCTTGCTGCATGTTTTTCTATCATCTCCCTTTCGTCCAGTCAAGATCTTCCTGGAGGTGGAGTTGTAATACATGGTGCTCCCCGGCTGTTGCGCCACCTGTCGGCGTGAAGGTGGTTACGGGCTATAGTATACACTCATTTCATCAGCTATTTCCACTATATGGCGTTACCACAGAAAAGGCTAAGATTCTGTCCCAGGGAGGGCATGTGTAAGGCCACCAGAATAGGGATAGGGACCCTGCTCAACCCCTAATCTATGGTACTAATCAACTATCTAAGGTCGTCTCTGTTATCATATACATAGTGTTGGGATAATGTCTTTAACAACAGTTAGAACCCCTGATAGAGGGAATTAAGTAATAGACTACTGTAGACTGGCAGGTACCCTATAAGGGTGCCAGCCAGTTTACTGTGGTTATTTTGAGTTAGCCTCTCATAACCATAGTCTATCTGTTTTAAATCACAGCTGTAAGGTTATGTGAGTCTACACAGAAATAACTAAGGTGTGAACTCCTTTGTCTTAGCTCTCCACTGTGGTTTAAGTGTTTTTTAATCATGCCGATGGTCATCTGTGGTATTTGGTGGGGTCCAGCATCCCTGTGATGAGTATTACCAGCCCTGGATAACATGCTCTAATCACATTTTAATGAGGCTGCTGCACCCCTTCTGCGCCACCTTCTCCACCCTCTCTATTTTCAACTAGTCTCTTCAAAACACTTTTATTCATGTTGGTCCAAATCATATTTTGATTAAACTTATTTCATAGATATTTCTATGGTGGGTACATACACTATTGCCCTATACACCCCTGAGATTTCTAAGCGATGGGGCAACTCTTTCCATCAGAAAAGGGCGTGAGCGGAAGAGGTGTCTTTTCCCCCATAGTAAACCTATTAGTCCCAGAGCCCGGGCACTTCTAATTTTGTTTTTGTGACCAAAAGGTTTGAGGGTGGGTTCTTATGTAGAATTTTCTGCCGAATTCAAAAATCCATTCCTAACAAAAATCTGTTTTTCCAATATGGCCGCCCAAAGTGACGGCCGTCATCTTTTTCAGAAATGACTTTCTTCATCCTTTGGACTTTACATTTCTGCCCACTGAAGCTATCTAGATACCTATGTTCTTACTGGTCAGTAACCTAATTCTCTTATTTACACATTCATCAGACCCATACATTCATGAATTTCAAGATGGCAGCCATTAAAACAGCAATTTTGGACGGTTAAGACTGCTGTACTGGAGGCAGAATTCTGAAAATTCACCATATGAGGTACGGAATGTTGCAGAGTACCACAAATACCAAAGTTGGCATTATGAGATATACTGGTCATGTCTGGGATGGAGGGTATGTGGCTTTTCTCAGAAATAGGGCTCGATAAAGGCGGCCATTATGCAAATTCACAATTGTGGTTATATTGTAGTAAATAATCATGATATACTGTGATTTAAGGTGCCTAAACGCCCATTTGCAGGGTCTGGGAATACTATGGGAGCATCAAATTTCCTTTCCCCTGAATATTTAGTACCTGGTCAGGATAGCCACTACTGAAAATCAAAATTCTTGCCATATCCATACAAATAATGACAATAAGCAGTATTTTGAATCGCCTACATCGATATGTCCAGGGTATTTAGGCTGGTTCACAGGGTTGCCCTGGTAGCCACCCATCATGCCCTGTCCTCTTATGGAAACGTTTGATGAAAACAGTGTATAGAGTACAGGCTTTCCAGTGAGCAAAAAATGTTATACAACATTATATAACGTTTCTCTATGGCTCCTTAGTGTGGTAAAACGTTACATCACGTAAAAAACGTTATTTTGACGTAAAATGACGTATTTTAGTTAGCTAGGTTTGTGGTTAGTCATCTTGTCTGAGATACCCCAAATTGTGCTTATATTTTAAAAGCCATAGTTGCTGCTCTTACCAACCCGACCTACAGCGGAAACCATATTTTGTTAGAGATGGTATATCAGCTAATAGGCTTCCCAAACCTTTTCTTCAAAATGGATATCACTTCAATGCCATGGGTTCCATTATCATTTTAGCTGATAAACACTGCAACATATTTGTCTATCAATACATAATTTGGGATTGATAACAGTGTACCTGATTTACCTCACTGACTCAGGCGCTCCCCCAGGAGAGTATTGGGGGAACTAATCTGATAGGGAATGCACTGAGCCATGCAGTATCAACACATAGGGAGTTTTAGTGTCGACCTACAGTAAAAAATACTGCACTGCATGCGCTCATCTTATAGGCTAAGACACTGCCAATAATTTTAAAAGTTAGGGAAGACGTAAGGGATAGGTCAGGATATACAATAGTAATATGATAAAACAAAAAAATCTCTAAATATTTAGCTGACACACCATCTTTAAAGGGACCATGCGGTATCACAAACACAACATCTAAGTCTTATGACGTAATGTGCTCCATAATAAGACGTGTTTTCACCCCACTGAAATCAATAAGAGGCAGAATTGTGTACATCCTGTTTGCTATATCCTGCTTCCTGTTCCACTTGCCACGGACGTCAGTCCCAGTGGACCCTGTGATCATTTGGAGACTTAAAGGCAAAGGGTTCTTTTTCATCCAACCATCAGAGCCCAGGGAATATGATCATAAGGCAGTGCCACTGATAAGGACGTTTTTTGTCGCGCAATAAATAACACATCCTAGATAAGTACAGCAATATACTCCTTATGGAAACACATTGATAAATGCTCCTGAGTCTGTCATTCCTTTACTCTTGCCTCGATCATGATATCTTACCACATTTTACAAAAGTCAAATTCTCTCTCAATAGCAGATCCACATTTCACATAATAAAAGATTAGTTTATATTTGAGAAGGTTGTGAGGGAATGTAAAGTTTCAAGGTAGGAAAACTTGTATTACTTTTTGGTGAATAATAGTAAGCTTAAGAGTAAATAAAAAACATGTGATGCATATTTTCAATACTAGATATAGAGAGATATGCGTTTAGAGCCATGCAGTTGCCGAGAATGGCTGGGATTATACATTTTCATTTGGGTAGCCATCGGCCAATAGTCTACAGAAAATTAGGGCTGGTATACAAGTATACACCCAAAACCTAAATCTTTCTTCATCTGCATCCAAATGATTATGAACCACTATCTGTCTTATTATATGCCAGTTATTCTAGCAAGGAGCGAGTCTTGATATATACACACCACAAACTTCCGGTCTATCATTATTATTAGCACTTTTTTTGCTGCACATTACGGAACAATATAGAATACTAGTGTCTTGGCTGTGGTCAAGTGATGTATTCTTTGCTGGGAGCATGTAATTTCTTTTCATATGTTTTCTTAAACTTAGCACGGTTAAAGGTCACAAATTAGTTACCTGTTTATACAGTCCAACAAGGAGACTGTCTATAACTATGCGGGAAGTGAAATATCTAGAAGTGTGATATTCTATACCAGTTGCAACCTAATATAGTGCTGGAAGGGCTATATCAGCCACACAAGCAATAGGAAGGCCGGCCATGGTGTCAGCTTTACCTCCTCAAAGAGTGAAACGTGTCACCTTATCCTACAGTCCACGGTACCTCTAATGCTGCCCAGCCTGCACTCAAAAAGTAAACTTCCACTCTTCCAAGTGATGGTCATAAAATAAACAAGTCAAAAACTCCTCTAAGTGAGAAGGAAGTGGGTCTTCTAGCTGGAGATAGAAGACCCACTTGGCATGTGCCAGCCTAAAATCTGACATTCGCCAGCTATAGATTCTATTGGTGGGATGGTAACCTGATAGGTTAAACAACTTTTGACTCGTTTATTTTATGATAGTCACTTTGACGAGTCTGGAGACAAGTTTACTTTTTCAGTGTGGTAGAGGTTGCTATTGGTTCATTCTGTTGCGTGACCCAGCTGCTAGAGGTTGGGTGGAGTCCCTATCACATCCATAGATACTCTGATGACAGGTTATGTCGAATCTAACCACATTTACTCATATATTGAGTGGTATCATGGAGGGTTGGGAGATTGTGCAGTCAGATATCCACTTGGGTGGGGTCCGTCATTCTAATATATAACCTACAAATAAATGCAGGGGCCTGGAAATGCTAGAGGAGTTTTGCTTTAGTTATTATGCTGGAAAATGTGTGATAGAGGCATACTTGCTTCAATGTTGTAGACAACCTAACTTCATTTTGTCAGTGAACAAGAAAGATATATGCGGGTCAGATATTGGTAGACCTAAATCTTGAAGGCAAAGTAAAACTTCCAATCCTTCAGGGAATTCTACAAGATGAAATTCAGCACAGGTCTAGATATGCATATAATTATGCCTTAACTTTACAATATTCTGCCAACTGTTGACTG
Organism: Harmothoe impar; assembly: GCA_947462335.1. NCBI lineage: Eukaryota > Metazoa > Annelida > Polychaeta > Phyllodocida > Polynoidae > Harmothoe > Harmothoe impar. The sequence continues at coordinate 62,692,246 of OX381715.1, read as the reverse complement.
CCAGGCGACGTTCGATGGTAATATTGTCTCATGTACTCAGCATTGATCAATATAAGGTATGTTCCCTGAACAAGAGTGTTTCAACTATAAGAAGGTTTAGAAAGGAGTCCTTTCAATACTCTCATATTGGCAGATGGAATTGTCAACAACAGGATTTCATTTTCTTATTGACAGCTTCAACTGAGGAAATCACTACCTTTTTGTATGGAAACCCGATATAGGTGTGTGCACAGAAAATCCATAGATTGAAAGGGTTAGTCAGTGCAGACTATCCTAGGTTCGTCATATCTCTGTTAGTCATAATGGCAAAGTTGTATTCAAAAATGACTGAGGGGTCAGTCAGTAGTGGCTAACCTAGGTTCATCATAAGTGTGTTGTATTTGTATACCACTAGTTGGGGCCACCTGTAAGATACTAGGATCACCACTCCATGGCTCCCCCTGGAAATTAAAAGACTAAGGTGGGTTGGTCAGTAGTGACATTAATGACTTACCTAGGTTAGTCATATAGGGAGCCAAAAAAGTGACTAACTAAGTTAGGCACTAGTGACTGAGAGATTGGTCGTATAGGGAGCCTAGGAATATCAGTTAGGTGAAATATTAGCTGAATAATCAAGTCTCTTTATAAGCCTCAGTATCTTTCTATGCCAAGTATACCTGCATGGATAACAAAATCCGCGTATCAGTTCAATTATGATTTATCAATCAGTATGGATTCAACTAATGTGCCACTGGTCTTCACAGAAGTTAGGTAAAAGCAGGATAACTAATCAAAACATCATAGCTTCATACATCCTCATTTGTGCAATTTCCTCATTTGAACATTTGAGATGGCATGTTCTAAAGTAGCCCCCAAGGAAATTAAGGCTGTGATGCTGGCCGGAAAAGGTGAAGGGGTACTTTAACGAGGTGGGATATATCATGACAACGATATGTGGTTCATGAATATTATTAAATAATAATGCAGGAGTTGGCAGAAGACCTTTCATTGGTTATGCCTACTAATATTGAACATTCCCATCCCAGAATTGCTCCCTGAGGATAATCTGAGCTCTTCGTCTAAAAGTTCATTTGTTGTTCTAATATACTGAGCCATGGCATGTATTGCCAATATAACGTTTATAGTCACCTTGATTCAAACTACATCAGGTTAACCCCTATATTTCAATTGCTACATTTGACAAGCCCATTGCATGAAAATGACCAGACAATTCCAATCGGTAATTCTAAATTTACAATTTTGGCTATCATTTAAAACAAACAATAAACATGCCAAATAAAGATCCACTTCCTTTTTCTTTTGGACTTTTGGCCAGCTGTAAATTAGTGTAATCAAGACGGCCTTTTAAACAAGATCATATTGTCCAGGTTCCTTGTCCTTATGTACATTCAAGCATTGGTAAGCCAGGTGAAGGTCTCTAGAAGGCTACTTACTCAGCGAAAGAGGCTGAGCCCCAGAAACATGTCCAGGGCTCAGGAGTCAATACTAATGGTATAACTGTAAATATAAAGAGTGAACAGCACTAAGTGTCTTTGGCCCCTTCTCCTAGACAACAGTCTAGTCTTATAAGAAGATTTACCTCACTTTAAAGAAGTTTAGATGCGGAGGACTCAATGCTGTAAGTATAAGTAAGCTGATCAAAGTCCACAGCTACTTCACAGTGCTATTGTCAGTATTGACTGAGGGCAGGCTTCACATACATGGTGCTGTATTGGTGCTGAGAGCATCAATTCACAGTATTAAAAGCATCGAAACAGGGAGAGATCTATCTCCAATGCAATGTCCAACATTTAACCACTATCATAATAATCATGTGAGATTGTGCCTGTTTCATTGGGTTTGGTACAACAAGACCAGACCTGCTGGCCAAGAAGAACTAATAATTAACAGCCTTATAGGCTCCCTTCACTGTATTTCGCGTACAATTTGGTACCCGTGCTATAACTACTACGTACCCCAGCCTATTTCACCACCCACTGTTGGTCCACTACACACAGAAAAGAAGTAGAATCACTGTAACTCCCGACGTGATCACTGAGGTAACTCTCCCCAGGACTCTAATGTGACTCCTTAACATTAGCAGGACTCTAAAATAAATATATAATGACTCCATTTGGGAGTTACAGTGATCCTACTTCTTCTCTTTGTGTACTCTACCCTGAGGCACTAGTCCCAATCTATATTCTCTCAATTTTACCACTGCTCTCCAGTCACCTTGGGCCTCTACCCACTGACCCCCATTGGCAAGCAATGTACTCCAGTGGGTTGGCACACTTTTCCTACTTTAATGATATCTTCTTACAGCTGAAATATTTGGAGATATATATAATCTATTATATACATGTTAACGATATTAATCATAAGTATTATCAACATTTACATGGAGAGTCTTGTATATAGGGAAAGTTTCCATTGGTAGAGAGAATGGGGTCTCCAGCAATCTAAATCATGATCATTTGCTCCATTATCAGATACGCTTACACTCCACTGAATTCAATAAGAGCATGAGGATGTTTGTATCCTTTCTATATGCATCATGTTTTCTATATCCCGCTTCCCAGGGATGCTCGTCCCAGCGGGCACTGTGATCATTTGGATTACAGTATACAGGCAATGGGGTCTTTTTCACTCAACCTAACAGCCCAGGGAATATGAGCACAAGGCACAGACACTGATAAGGGCAGTTTCCTAGATATGCAGCAATATTATATAATGCATCTGGAACTATTCTGATAAACTTCCTTCAACGTGATATTATAGAAATTGAGTTTCGATTTACTGCTGCAGCTTGGTATGAAACCAAGTGGTCATCTCCCATGTTCACCACACCCCCTTACTCTCCGAAGATCTAGGATTATTGAAACAATAATGTATTTTCTTGATAGAAATCAATGATGAGTCTGATCAGTAGTAATTATGCATAATTATGTGACTATGTGAGTGTGAATAACGTTTTTGTTTAAAGCTTCAGCGCCCCTATAAATAGGTCTGAGTACCTGCCCCCACCCCACTCCGACTGTCGCTAAAGGGGTACCGAGATCTGTGGCTTTAAGAGTCTCTTTGGTAGTACATCTATGGGTGTTTCCCTCAGTGTTGTGAAACATGCACACAGAAACGAAGTAGAATCACTGTGACTCCCGACGTGATCACTGAGGTAACTCTCCCCAGGACTCCAAAGTGACTCCTTAACATTACCAGGACTCTATAATAACTCTATAATGACTCTATAATGACTCTGATCTAAGACTCCCTAATGATTGGGAGTCACTTAAGAGTTGTGGGGAGAGTTACCTCAGTGATCGGGGCTGGACTCCCATTTGAGAGTTACCGTGATCCTACTTCTTCTCTATGTGTGGGGTATAAGCACTCTTGTGTTTAGGTTAGGGAGTTCCATCGGAAATAAGTAAATTATCTGCTCTGCTCACTGAATGGGACTCCCTATTTAGGTCATCCCTTTACATCTCTGCTTTTAGAGGTCATGCATTCTGTTTCGTTGGAGTCTGCATCACCCTCTCATAAAGATTATGATTTTATTAATGAGATTTAATGGAACTGGTATAGCATATGGCTGATTTTCACGAAACTGCTTTTTTTCATGTGCTAAGGGGTCCAAAAATAATATAGGAGTATAGTTAAAACCTTTTGCGTCCGTGTACCTTAGGGGGTGGGCTATAAATCAGAAATATTGGGGCAGGTTAAATACACATAGCAAATGTACAGTAGAAGGGCAAAGTTGTATCTTATATAGGGTGGGTGCACGCCTAACGCCCTTTCCACTCAGGAAGGAGACCCCCTTTTCATGTATAAGGTAATTTCTTTTATTAATATTATGTTTTTATAGTGAAGAAAACATCCTAACCCACAGCCTGGTATACAGTTATATGGGGCAATGGTAATTATATTATGTTTTAAAGCCTTCTGAAAAGGGCGTTAGGCGTGAACCCAGGCCTGTACACAGAGCATGTCCTTAAAACTTCATCAAAACATACTATTTACTAAGATTAAGCTTAGATATGCTATGGGCAGAGGCGTGGTACATGGTAGTCTCCTCACAAATCAATGCAAGGTGGTTGGATAGCATTTTGTACGGCACAGAGAGCTATTATTGAGGGCGTTAGGCGTGAACCCCGGGCGTTAGGCGTGAACCCACACATCTAGATGACAGGGTTAAATATAATATAATGCTCCCCGAATGTATTCTATCAAATCTTAACTGATACATATAGGCTCCTATTACATATCCTATGCAGTTTATGAGTCATTAGCATGGATAAGGCTGGAGCTTTTGTATATTTTGCATTTCCGGAAGGAATTGCTCAATATTTTTCTGGAAAATGTGCTTAAGTTGTGATCAAAACACACTATTCATTATATTTAGCCATAGATATGCCTTGAAGGTTAGTGGAATACATAGTAGCTTCCTCACAAGTTGATTGAGAGTGGTTGGATACCATTTTGTACTATACAGGAGGCTATTATTGAGGGCGTTAGGCGTGAACCCACGTCATTACAATGCAGGGTTCAGAATGGATAAGCCCCCTCTACGCTATATTATCAAATCTCATGGGTTTTGAACTGATGCATGCAAGTTCCTATTGCATCTCCTAAGCCTTATATAACTCGTTATAGTATGGTTAAGGTTGAAGCTTTTATATATTTAGGGTTTCTTGATAGAATTGTTTGGTTTTTGGCCGGAAAATGTCCTTTAATCCTGTTTAAAACTAATTAATTAATATATATAAGCTTAGATATCCTATGGGAATGGGAAGAATACATCATGGATTCAACACAAATATATTTTATGTGGTTGGATACATTTTTCCCTAGTACAGAAGAAGGCTATTGGTGAGGGCGTTAGGCGTGAACCCAGGGCGTTAGGCGTGAACCCAGAACATATATGAGCACACAGCTATGGCTACACACATGGTTGGATAATGAAATTAAAGCACAAAGTAACCTATATATGTAAGTGCATTTATAGCATAGTGAACTTGATTAAATATAATTTCTCTGGATGCTACCACATCATTAGTGTGTATGTAGGGCGTTAGGCGTGAACCTCCGTAAAAGTTCCTGCTTAAACCCTGCTCAATATCCTCTCTAGGCTACTATAAATAACCCTCACTCTTAATTTTTTTTTCATTATGTAGGTATATGTTATGCCTTACCCTGGTACATTCAGATACCCTGCCTACTGTTTTAATGGCAGAGGTGGAGGGCATTCATTAGGGCGTTAGGTGTGAAGCCAATAAAGTTCCCTAATACATATATGCCTACAGGACCTATACAATCCTGCCTATATGTCCATATTTGGTACTAAAAAAATCCTTACCTTATTTGGGAAGTGGAATAATAAAGAAATAAGCACATAGCTATTTATTTTATTAATTGTTTAGCTTGCAATATGGGTCATCATGATTTTCGGGTGGAAAAGGGCTGTTTTTCAGTACTTTTGGACCTCCAATTCTCTTATTTTCACTCATAGATAGACAAAACTAGGGTACCCTGTAAAGTCCTCGTCTATCCTGACCAGAATACATCAAAAGGATCGATGTATCTATCATATTAAAAAATATATAGGCAGGAGAAAAAAATAAGTGAAAAAAAGCAGTTTCGTGAAAATCGGCCATATCTTGTCGGATGGCTGGTTGTCGGGTTGCCCTAATTAACAGCTAGGGTCATTTCAAGGGTGGTGATGGTGACGGTGATCGCATCTATGAGGTCACTTAAGGTAGAAAGCACGTCCCTACACTTTTACCAAGACAATGGTTCTTTTACATCCCATGCTACATAGACATAGTGTGAGATGGACAGGCCTTTGATATGCTGTATGTCTACTACAGCAGGGGAGAGGTCGCTGCTGAGTCTCGAACCCATGATCTTGTGGGTGCCAGACAAACACCCTACTTCTGAGCCCCCCCCCCCCCCGCATATTTTGTCCTTGAAATAAAAGTAGCATTTCATGGACTGTTACATGGACATTCCTCTCAGAGCCATTTCAAAGATGTTCATTATAATACTGTGCCTATGGGTCGGGATCCCATTGCAATTCATCTGTATGATATAATAATATGAGATCAAATATCAAAAATCAGTATTCTAACATCAGAGGCATGCCATGAACCAGGGATATCATTGATATGGACCTGGTCTAGCTAGATAAATATCATACTTTGTTAAATGCTATTTGCAGCTACTCTGTTAATCCAACTGCAGCTTCCTCTCATCAAGTGCCTATATCCTCCATGAGACACTTCCCCACATCCATAGAGTACCTTCTCCAATACCTCAACAGACTGCCAGATTGGCACCCTTATACTGAATGGCACTGTAGAGAAATGGGAGACTATGGTGGCAGATGGCCACTTGGGTTGGCATATGGTCGATTCTCATGAAAATGGATCATTGGGTTGAGAGGGGACTAAATTCCAGACTTGTATATATCGCTTAGCTTTTTTGATAGCTTATGAATACCATATAGGGGAGTATACTCGTGGAATTGGGAACACTAATCATAATGAATGCCATAATTATATCCCTTCAAAGTGGGACCTACGCACGGTGATGGGACCTACGCACGGTGATGTGGGCATTGCACCCAATAAAGATAAGATGTGGCTTTAATAATGAATATTTCCCAGGTTATGTAGCAGATCTGTGATCAAACAATAGATTTTAATTGGATTAACAAACACAGATATGTTCTTTATCATTCAAAAAGATTTTAATGTGGGACCTACGCATGGTGATGGGACCTACGCACGGTGATGGGACCTACGCACGGTGATGGGACCTACGCACGGTGATGGGACCTACGCACGGTGATGGGACCTACGCACGGTGATGGGACCTACGCACGGTGATGGGACCTTTACATAGTGCTTTTATATATTACTGAGTGTTTTCTACCATATGTTAATGTTTCTAAGTATTGGTCCTCCATTCCTTGAAGTAAATATTGAAAGATATTGATGATATTGGTCATCATTTACCTGTTTTTTAATAGAACTGTATGATGTACCTACGCACGGTGATGTACCTACGCACGGTCACTATTTGACTAAATAAGCTCACATCTTATTGAATTTTTGTCCAACTTTTTTTTTCTTTTCTACCCAGTATCTTTAAGGTATGGGTAATGTGACACACAAATATTTTTCACTAAGCACTTGGGGTATTTCTGTTATCTAAATTATTGTGGACCTACGCACGGTGATGCACAACCTACCCCACTTTGTGTTTAGTGTAATTGTAGAATTACATATAGCTATGTATAATTTCTTTTACCACTATAAGATACCTCCTAATAGGCCCTACACATTGAGATATTGATCTGTACCAATATGATATTTTTCCTTAGATTAATCTCAGTTATCATGTACCTACGCACGGTGATGCAAAAAGCTACACCACTTTCTTCATTATGTAAAGCTAAGAAATTTCTTACAGGGAAGTAACACACGCCACCCAAATTAACCTGAATTATTGTCTCTATCCCTGGGGGCATGGATGTATATAAATATTAACTTCTTAAGACATGTTTACCTGAAAAGTTCATATTTTACTGTTGATATTTCAATTTTTCCCTTTCAAAAAGTGCAAAAAAAGTGTAAAAATCACATATTTTCACACACATATACTATAAATAATGGATTTAGGTAGGCAAAAGTAGGTACCCATGGGTAGGTTTTGTTGAGATTTATGCAAATATACCAAAATTGAAAGTCTCTAGTCCTCCATTATGATTATATCTAATTACGAGCTATATCAACCTTGTGATCCATTTTCGTGGGAATTGACCATATATGCAGAAGGCTCCAACATGCTGGCGTCACAGACTGTGAGGGGTTGGGGAGGAGCTCTTTATTCTTCACTTGAGTTTAAAGACAATCATGTGCCTCTACATGGGTACCCACAATTTTGACCATGTCGCTGTGTCGATTTTTAGCAGAAGAACTGTGTCACTGTGTTGATTTTTAGGTATATAAGAACTTAGAGAAAAATACCTGTGGGTCGATTCTTGTCTCTAATTTCCCTGTGTCTGTCGATTTTTAAAAAGGCCTAAAACGGCCGTGTCGCTGTGTCGCACGTGTCGATTTTTACCCATGTAGAGGCACAATCATGTTGATTTGTTTGAAAAATACAGGTATTCATACCCAGTGGGCAAACTTCAGTTGATTCAATGTTGATTCAATGTGTGTAGCGACATAATATCAACAGTTGATATAGGGTTGTCATTTTGTTGATATTGATGAGGTCATCAACGTTGATCATTCAGCAGTGATTCAACATTGATATGACCATTGTAAATCAACAACAAATAAACATGATAAAATGATTTACATTTGATTTCTCCAAGGTTAAATGCTAATTCTAGCACTATCCAGGGTAGGGGTACATGAATGACCTCTGATGATCACGCTAAGAGGCATTCACATCCATTTCAAACTGACCTGGTCATGACTGAGGCTTTATCCATCATACTTAGCAACATTAAGGGTGTCTTACTGTAACCATGCATGTATTCTTGTCATTTAATTCCAAATGTCAACCAAATGCACACACCATAGTTGTCAATGGAAATGAATGACATTTTGAACAATTGTATACATTGATGAGAAAATAAGAGCTTACAATTAGGGAAAATTGATGTAGCATGGAGATAGAAATGCTAAGGAGTAGGTTGTGGAGGCACCTAGTGGGAAAGGTGGGAAACCCCATGGTTGATTCAAAGTTGATATCCAAACATTGCATCAATGTTGAAACAGGTGTTGGTTGACAACGTTGAAATTGCAACATTGCATCAATGTTGAAAACAGGTTGATCTACCCTGCAACCATATATCAACCAGTTTTCAACGTTGAATCAAGGTTTTGTGCCCACTGGGTAGTACCATCAGACTGTAGGCCCAGAGCGGATCAAACTTTCAATACTATTGATAGGTAGAATTGCCAATAACCACATTCACTTATTGACAGCTTTCCTTGAACAATATACCACTTTTTTTTGTTAACATGAGCATTTGACTGTATCACGGTGAAAATGGCTTCTTCTATTAAACTCTAAAATACCAAGAGATAGTACCCTGGTATATCCCTACAACAAAAAATAAAGTGGACCTCGGGGAAATTAGGGCTAGGATCTTGGCAGGAGAAAGGGCTTTCCCAGCTAGCTATCAGTTTTGGGTGGGTAGTGAGTAGATTAGATGGGAGATATCACAAATAGGCTTCATCGTTCATACTGTCTTGAATAATGAAGTGGAGGTTGGCAGTGGATCACCTCGTGGGTAACTATATTGACCATAATCATGATGGCAGCCCTGTCATGGGATGATCTCACATGTTTGTATAGGTTTCAGTTCATCATTTATACAATACTTGGCAACATATAAGTGATTTAGTTCCATCAGGCTGGTGCTTATATCTCCTATACTACATTTGATAACCATTAATACGCTATATTACCTTTTTTTTAAAATCATGTACATACCCTGAAAAGCTGCCCGCCTATAGCAAAAAACTATAAATGAGCGGATATTTCCGCAATGGTACAGGATATGCCTTCTCATACTTTTGCGAGTTCTGCAGTAGTAGTACATTCTACAGACCATAACGACAAGATCAAAACTACTTTAGAATTTCTAAACATACATTGGACCCTGTGGTATCAATAAAATATTTAAAAAATGGTATAATTGTTGGGGTAGAGAATGATTAGTACTATGTGGTGTTAACCCCCTTCTGCATAGTCATCAGCCTAGTCTTGTGAACAGATTCAATTCTCTTAAAGATTCAGGTGTAGGATATTGGATGCTCAAGTAAACTCGGCCGCCACTCCCAGTGCTATATTACCTTAGGTCAGGCTACGGGTGTAACACACGTGCAGACTGATATTGCAGTATTGTGCGCACAACCATCAAGTTTTCCATATTGTACAAAAAAATACTTGATGTCTAAACATTATTTCTTCACTTCACATTCAACTATACAACTTGCTCAAACTCATTTTGGTAAATGAAGAAAATCTTCTTTGTGAAAATAGATTATTTTTTATTAAATGCAAACATCTGTATATCAGCACTCTCAAATTCAAATTATCCGCTATGGCCAGTGAGAAATATCTTACAGAGTATCCTCCTTTACAGCATATAATATTACACCTTATATAAATGATTGTAAGAAGTAATGGAAGCTGCCATCAGATACTCTTCTTTTTACTTTGATCTTTATAAGAAGGGCTCCCATGTCCATGCTTATCACCAAGAAGCATTTTGTCTGAAGTGTCCTTGATGGCAGGGCGGACCTTTTTTGAATTTATATGGGAGACAAGGTTTGATTTTGTAAAGATATATAGCTTGTTACCTAGATTACCGGATGTATACTTTATATGTATTTTATACACCATATTAAAATGATATTCAGATCTGAAAGACACGGCTGAATCCTAACTAGCCCACTCATGCGTCATTGTACAAATAACATGTTTGTAACTAAAATATCACGATGATAATCATGTTGATAGCATGACCAACAGGACATCCAACCACAAAATCTGGACTCTTCAATAAACAGACCAATGTATGTCGTTTAATTTGTCTGCTATCAAAATACTACCGATCCAAGGAAACAAGGAAAATAAAATAACTCTATGTGTTAAGGCTGTGTCTCATGAAATCAGGCCGTTGTTGTCATCTATGACCGGGTGCAATATATGACCGGCTTGGGGGAAAAAACGCTTTATTTAGGGCAGATGAAGATATAAATGGTGGAAAATGTTAATGGGTGTTTCAAGAGTTTATATTACTCATGTTATTTCAATTTATATCTACATCTGCCCTGAATAAACCGTTTTCTTTCAAGCCAGTCATAGATTGCACCTGCTCATACATTGCACCTGGTCATAGACGAAAACATTGACCCATGTTTGTGAGACACATCCTTAAATAGATTAGTATTCCCTGAGGTACCACTCTGCCAAATTTTATGCTTTATCAACAGATCTACTGTATTTGTGGGGATATCAGCCATACACTTAATATTCCATGGTGACGCAAGTCTTTAAAGCAATGTATGTTTTTATAGGACAGTAGATCGTATCATCAAAATCTTTATCAGTGTTTATGCTGCCTCTAAGATCTTTTGTTCTTGGTGAATGGATGGGATGGGTGTGGACCACCAAATTCGACATGGCGACATGAGCATTTCTTAAAATCGACATTTGACATGGCTGTTTCTTAAAATCGACATTTGACATGGCAACCTAAGCGACATATGACATGGCCAAACCTTAGAATCGACATGTGACATGGAGCCTAGTGACATGACATCAAGCTTAATGACAAGGAAATAATTCTAATTGAAACCTGGCATTTTTTCTTCATCAAAAAGTAGGATAGCTAAAATTTAAGTGGGTTCAGGTGTTTCTATCTATATAGAATACCCAATAATTGAATAAGGTTAGTGACATAAGTGACACAGGTTTTTGCTTAGTGACATGGGACATGGGCATTTCTTATAATCGACAGGGGACATGGGACCCCCCCCCCATCCAGAGCCCCGATGGGGCTTGTTGGTGTTGGACTTTTTTGCTATTTTAACAAAAGGATTTATCCACAGCACTAAGATATTTAGCAAACATGATTCAAAACCCTCAGATCAGTGAATTGGTCTGAAGGTGGGACTTCCTAAAGCATAGATTCATTGAGAATCAGGACAGATACTTCTGAAACAGCAGAGGTAGGTGGTGGTGGGGGGGGGGGTAAATGAAGCCCCTGACTTACACCAGTGGGGTGCTCACATCTCACCCCAGCTAATCCCAGCTTGGATTCATTACACGGTGGACCACAACTCTTTACATCTAACTGCCTCTCCACACACCAACTGGCAATTGCAAGGGTGCCTTCAGTGAGCAAATAACAAACACAAGCCTCGGAACCAATCTCAGACTGCATCCCCCTTTCCTGTGCAGAAAACCAATATTAACCGTACAAGCCAACAGCAACACTAATCTGGATAGGACACATGAAGGGTATCATGGAAAGGGTTAAAAGGGAAACATACGGATTAGTTACCGGAAGTCTCCATGGAAACAGGCAATCACCAGCAGCAACACTTGCGGGGAATTACTTACACGCAACGGTCCAATCACAGAGGGCGTCTCAAAGTGGACTCGGGCAGGGCACTTCCTGCCAATGAAACACTTTATGTGACCTTGCTCTGAGGTCGGTGTCAAGGTCAGGTAAGGCATTGGGAGGTCTGATGTGCTGGTGGACAGTGCTGTGGGTGTGAAGGCAGTCTGTGCAGTTACAGATGGGATGTGAGGGAGGGCCTTGTGGCTCCTTCCACACTGAAAAAGTAAACTTGTCTCCAGACTCATCAAAGTGACTATCATAAAATTAACGAGTCAAAAGTTGTCTAACCTATCAGGTTACAATCCCACAAATAGAATCTGGAGCTGGCAAATGTCGGGTTTTGGACTGGCACATGCTAAGTGGGTGTTCTATCTCCAGCCAGAAGACCCGCTTCCTTGTCACTTAGAAGAGTTTATGGAAGAGTCTGGAGACAAGTTTACTTTTTGAGTGCATCCCTCTGTCCTCGGTGGCTTTGGTGGGGACTGTCTCGTCTGTGATCAAATGGTTAATATAATATGGCGGATGTAATCCTTCTAAACTGTTTTTGCACTATGGATGTACTCAAACGCCATACCCCAATATGATATGAAATGCCCCCTGGCATTATTCTCCACACCTAGCCTTCACCCTGATCTAATGTTGGTTTATTCAACCGCTCACGTAGAAACCCTCCAAGCCAAGTGTTTGCAATTTTTATTTAGATATTGTTTGATATACTGCACATAGAGACAGCCTAGTGACGTTGCAGGTATACATGTAGCAGTATGGCTCTTTTGGTCATTTTCCTTGTGTTTGAGCGCATTCTTAATGGTATCAATGTTTTCCTTATTGTGATTTTCAGGTAGAAATAAACAGAATGTAGTGGTTGCATGCAGGTTGTTGTGTTGTGATTGCAGGCTAAAGCCAATGGTGTTATGATGCACCCCTAAAAGGTCTTGATTTCTGTGAGCTGCGCCATTTATTTGTGACAATGTTTGTAGTTTTATTATGCTAAAATGATGAATAAGAACCTTCCAACTTTCCATAACTGCATGCAATCATATATGGATCATATAATCAACCTAAAATGGGTAAATCACATATAATTAGCTGACATAGTAGCTTTAATTGGTCTAAACACAGCAGCTGCTCAGTAATCGGAGGGCTGAGATACTGTTTAAAGCTTGACCGTCATGGTTGAAGTGAGGCCAAAAGCACTTTTGGATATAGTTCAGTTTTGATTCACAAGAGGGCTGGGAGCTTAGCTCTTACAGGCACAAGATAAGGTGAATATGTTGTTGTTGGACAATGTTCATGGTCCCCTGCCCAAACACTGCTGCCCTCTGGTGGAACTGTTATTTTAGTCCATGTATGGAAAATGCTGAATTTATTCCCTGATGGCCCAGCTTTATGTGGATCTGTTAAAGAAGGATCGTGACATGTGCACTGACAAACAAGACTATTATATCAACAAAAGTCTATTACAAATGCAGTGGTCCTGGGTGGGAACTGTCAGTAGATTTGCTCAGTTCTGTTGCAGAGTCTTTGAGTCAAGACTTCGGCAAAGGCCAAAGTGCCTTGTTTTGTTCCCTGTTTTGTCCATCCAACCTCGGCCTGGGGGTGAATAGTGGGTACTTTAAGGGTAGAAGCAGCTGGTTACTTCACCTACCACACTGAAAATCCATAGATTGAAAGGGTTAGTCAGTACAGACTATCCTAGGTTGGTCATATGAGTGTTATTCATAATGGCAAAGTTATATTCAAAAATGACCGAGGGGTCAGTCAGTAGTGGCTAACCTAGGTTCATAATTGGTGTGTTTTATTTGTATACCACTAGTTGGGGCCACCTGTCATGACCACTCAGTGGCTCCCCCTGGAAATAGAAAGACTAAGGTGGCTTGGTCAGTACTGACCAACCTGACAATAATAATTGACCTAGGTTGGTCGTATAGGGAGCCAAAAAGTGACTAACTAGGTTAGGCACTAGTGACTGAGAGGTTGGGCGTATAGGGAGCCTAGGAATATCAGTGCATCATGGGGGAGGGACGGGCTATAGTATAGCCTTGCTGGTTAGTCCTCTTGTATGAGAAAGGCCACACGGTGCTTAAACCATCGTTCCCGCCTTCACCAGCACAATCCTTCACCTCCCAAAGGGGATCAGAACCCTGAGCCGACTACACCCTAGTCTCTCTGCCCTTTTTATACATTTTTTTTCTCAAGACAGGTGTCTAGATGGACAGTCTACTATAGAGGGATGTGGGTGGGAAAGGCTCCAACTGGGATCCAGACTGGGATCTGTCGTAAACACAGACTCTATGAGTCTTGTGATGTAATGTACTCAATGAGAATATATATTTACACTACTGAATCCAATAAGTAGATTGATGATGTACACTCATCTGTATGCATTGTGTTCTCTGTATCCTGCTTCCCCAGTCGCATGCCAGAGATGCTACTTGGCACATAATTGGCATGGCCTCTGAAGAAGCTTATTTTTTTCCTTCTAGATTACTGATTTACAGCTGTATCTCGACATCCAACCAAATTGCCACAGTTCACCTGAGTCACATTCATATATTTCATTAGAAAGATATGTGTTTTATGGTCAAGAAGCCACCCAGTGGGCACAAAAATGAATTAAACGTTGAATCAATGGTGAATCAACATTGAATCAACATTGGCAACCATTCATCAATGTTGATTCAATGTTGTGTGTCCACTGGGCAGTTAAGGAGTTCCCAAGTGGCTATACTCTACTGCAATTGCACCTGGGCAACAGGAAAACATGGACAGTTATGCATTTTTGATAGAAGCACAAAATAACTGAATGATAAGTTATTGATAAGTCCCCAGATATTGATCTACAAGTATGATGATTTAGATGGATTGTTACTACAGAAAAGATATAATGAATGTCTGGATGAATAAAATGCTAATGATACACCTACAGTGGATTAATGCATTTGCTTAGCAGCATTAATGTGTGCACGTGGCTGTACCTAAATCCAATTGCTTTGTAAAATACAAAAATGGTTGGATTTCTAACATTTTTCTTGTCAGTTGCTGGCCAGTGGACTAGAGGGAAGTAAGCTGTAGGGTCCTGATAGGACTGTAGCAGCTCCAGGAGCAGTAAGAAGGACGGCCCTGGAGTCAGCCTTACACCCTCTAGGGGGGAGAGATGTGTCACCTCATCCCACAACCCAATGTACCCCTAATACAGCCCGGCATGGTAGAGGTTGCTATTGGCTTATTCTGTTGCGTGACCCAGCCGGCAGAGGGCAGGGTGGTAACCGGACCACACCCACAGATGCTCTGCCAGTAGGAGATGAGAAATCTAACCACATTTGCCGAGGGAGTGAACTTTGCCACGATCTTTAGTGCCCTTGTGCTATAGGGACAGATAGGGTTTTGGCAGAAGAGCTAGGTTTGGATAGGTTTGGTAACTGTTTTATTTCTCTTTATTTCATGGTACAAAACCTAAGGTCTAAGCAGTTTTGTTCTCTTCAGTGTCATTGCGCGCTTATGATCATTTCATTGGTTCACATCTAAACCTCCTCCTGCTGACATATATTACAGAGTTTTAACGCTTTCCTGTAATGAATACTCTACCTTTGCCTATGGGTCATTACGAAAACAAGAATTTGCTCTAGTTTCATATGAACCTAACGTCCTAAAATATAACGACAAGCTGTGCGTATGTATATGCAGAATGTGCTTGTGGTAACAGCTGTTACCAGCTATTGGCATCGAAAAGATAACTTGGTATTCTACTTTACATATACTATACAAACTAAAATAACAAATTAAGCTTCGAAAACAAGTATTGGGACAATACATGGAAGCTGGGTGGCGATTCATAAGTTTCTACGGCACAGAGGGCCATTTTACTGCTACGACCATTGCTGATCGTACAGGGGTCATTCTCTGCTATACCTACGACACCTGTTGAACAGTTGTAAGGGTGGAGAAAAATAACCACACTTACGACTAACTTATCTCATTTGACCAGCTTATCTCAAGAATATCATAGAATGCTGCCGTACAAAAGAAATGGGTGCATTTCAAAAGAAAATCGTAGCAAATTTACCATCTACCCAATTGTACAGAATACCTGTCTAAGGTGGTTGTAAGGGGGAAAATGGCCATTCCACAACAGACGGCTGAGACAGCCTCTAAAGTCATCTCAGCCATCCAAACCATGATGTAATGACTGATATTGCCATGTAGATTACCCTGTAAAAATGAGTGCCTCATAAATTCATAATATTACCCATTTTTTGAAAATCATTATCTAACAATTTACTCCCTAATCGTACTGTGTGCTATATTCTCATGTCCTTCTACAATACAGTGATCTATTTTTAAGTAGTGGTGTGATTATGTATTATGGACCTCTGTTCTACGATCCCATTGTGAAATCCTTTTCCCTACAACCATGTATTTTTGTGGTCGTAGCCTTACTGAGCTGTTGTACATTGTTATGAATCGACACCCAGAGGAGCAGCAAGACATACTGGGTTGGAGTTTCCATTTACTCAATTAGTATGTAATGGTCCATCGTGCAATGAATACAGACAGTAAATAGAGGTTCCAGGTTAATAAGTTGTATGGATAATTTGATTGTACATGTATCATATGCGTTATGACAGCAACCAAGGGTAATGGGTACATTATCTCGACACCTCACAATTTCAGATATTAATTTAGTATACAATTTCTGGAAGTCTCTGTTAATTGTCTCTACATATACAATGTACCCGACAATCCTGACGATAAGAGACTGGGGTTGGCTGTGATTTATTTGTATGAGAAAAAAACTACCAAAGCCTTCCATAGCAGAGGCATATAAATCACCATGATTTATTATGCGCACCCTACAGATAATCAGGATACTTTGCTAATTGCTAGTTGTACATCTCAATCAAATCTGGTAGTTGTATACATACATAAATCATAACTAAACCTCACCAAAGAGCCCCAAACCTCCTATTTGCTTCTCTTGCACCCTTACAATAGAGGGTGCTCCCCACGCACATCTATCGTTGGCTCCATTGCCTCCTAGAGTGGTCCCATATATGGGATGGTACAATAGAGGTATGAGAGACTGGGGTAGTAGTAGATGGTCACTTGAGTGTAAGCTATCCTGCTAGAATATAGCACATACACAGAAGGCCCCACCATGCTGACATCAATTACTAAGAGGTGCTGGAGAAGCAGTAGTTCGGTTTAATGAGAGTGAGGGTGTGGGAAGTGCAGGGTAAATTGCATATTGGATTCACTATTGTGGCCAACCCAACTCCATTTCCTGTGTTAAAGAGAAAGATATGAGGGTACGATATTGAAAACCCAAACCATCAAGGCGAGGTAAAACTTGCAATATTCTACAAGTCTGCTATCAGGTAGCAGAGGAGGGTGAATACAGAGGGAAGGTGCCTCCTGCTGCGTTATGAATATGAATAAGTGGATGCACTATGCACATATAAATGCCCTGCCCTACATCTCATAGGCACATCAATGTTAGGAATAATAATACCGTTGACCCTCACTTTACTTTACTACCAGTTACTACCTCGAATCCCTCGCTTCCTCGCTCAGACAGAAGCTTTGCAGGTTGGCCTTGCAGGCCCCATTATATTTGAACTTATTTCCCTGAATAATATGCTTTCTCAGACTTTTTCATTTGTGTTTTATAAATTTGAGCGGCATGGTCAGCCAGCTCTTGACACGGCCAGCTGGCACTAGTTGGAGGTTAAATGATGGAAGAGTAGAACAGAGGTATGGAACTGAAATATCTCAGCTAAGATAAACCATGCACTAAGATCGATAATCAAGCAGTATTTTTTCTTCCTTGGAGTGTTCTGACTATCGACACACAAAATAAATGTTCCCCTATTGATGGAAATATTAGTATTCTTGCCATGCCCCCCCCCCCTTCCATCCAACATCACCACCCACTTAGATTACATCACTATTAGTACTCCTCCACTCTAGGCACTAAAACAGTCTCAATCTATATTTCTCATGTTTACTGTTAGTCCCCATTCACCTATGGCCTCCCACCCACTGACCATGTGACCTCCAACTGCAACCACTCAGAGCGGCTCAGACATGGTGTCTATGTTTCAGACTTGAAAAATAGGTTGTAACCATAAAACTTTATTTTTCAGACGTTATGCCTTCATCAGTGTTCCTGGCATCTTCAAATCAGTATCTAGGTTTGAATGTAGGACTTTTCAAGCACTATTATAAACCACTGAATTCTACCTTACATTTATCTAGTATATATCTTAGGTTACATTAGTACAGAATATACAACACTTCCATTTGACTATACATCTAATACCAGATTGGATTCATTACATATGAGACCACATCTCTTTATACCTAACTGCTGCTACACATGCCATATAGCAATTGTAGGGGTGAGGTGGCTGAATTGAGCACATAACAAACGCAAGCTTCAGAACCAATATTAAACTGCAGTTTATTTTCTGTGTAGAAACTGTAACCACTGTATAAGCCAATAGCAACACTGTTCTGGATAGGGCATCTGAAGGTTAACACAGAAGGGGTTAAAAGGGAAACATATATGGGTATGTTAGAGAAGTCTCTATGGAAACAGCCATAACACAGGGGAAATTACTTACACCGAACAGGTCAATCACAAAGGGCATCTCAAAGTCTGTACCCGTTTGGACACGTCCTTCCAATGAAATACCTCATATGGCCATGTTACCGGGTTTGTGTAAAGGTCAGTGGAGGTCAGGAAGAGTCCAGGGGGGTTTGAGTGTTAGTGGACAGGGTTGTGGCTATGGCTACTGTCTGTGTAGTCACAGGTTGAGTGTGGGAAGGGATCATGTAGCTTACCCCACCCTTATATCCTATATGGCTGGCCTTGCCTGTGATAAACTGACCAACGTGAGGGATGTAAACCTCCTTACAGATCTAGAGTATGTTGGGTTTGTTACCAGATTTAGTTATATTAGGATCAGGTTCCAATGTCATTCTAAGCCTAACTTCATTACAGATAGATAACCCATGTCATTAGGTTATTACAATGATTAAAGAATTTCTAGATGGACCAGTAGAAATCTCTTAGTCAAATTACATATTATATCATGCTGTGCTCTGCTTGGCCTTTGTGTTCATGTGACAAACAAAAAGAAAAAGAACATGGTATTCTTTTCCTTCTTTGTTCTACAACATCAGAACTACTGCTTTTTAGAATGTAATACATGCAACTTCCACACCCCCTATCCCTTATGCAATACTTTCTATGTGTTGGCACAGAAAAGGTGTAGGAAAGTGGATACCCCCAGCGAATAAATCGTTTTATCTAGAATGCATGTTTAGAGTGCATGGGGCACACTATGTAATCAGTTTACATGGGGGTTTCTAGAAGGGGCAGAAGCAGGAGCTGTATTTCCACACTGGGTGAGGGATGTGCCAGGGGCGGCCGCCTGGCCTTTGCCTGCCACTTAGTGTTAGGCCACCCTTAATTGATGTACTCCTGGGTTGGCTGCCCGTTGCCAGACACCTCCAGCTACTAATGGGACCCTCCCCGACCTGTTGTGTGCCCTGCGGTTCTCCAGGGTGGAGGGGTGAGGATATCAGCTAACCTATATCCAAGCCGAACGGGAAGCAATTCATTTGAGGAATGAATGTCTTTAGCCAAAGAACCAGAGGGCAATGACCTCTCCCTACGTATACATCTACTCATTTATCTATAGAACAAAGCCTATTTAATACATTCCTTCACACAATTTTTGTATCTCAATTAAATGTGGTATGTTCTGCAAAAAGGGACCTTAGTGCACCATGCACTAAGTCCCTTAGTGCACCATGCACTAAGTTCCTTAGTGCACCCTGCACTAAGGTCCCTTTTCGCAGATGGCGTCACAAATGGTGGCAATAATTTGAAATATCATCGACAAATCATGAAGCTGAATAGAAATAAATGTTAGTCCATTCATTCAGATGTGTTCATGATATGATTATTCATGAGCTTCATCAGCATCTGATTACAATGTATCTTGTCTGATGTTGTCTGGATAATGTCAATAAACTAGGTGCAATTGGTCTGCCTGGTTGACATTGAATCAATGGCAGTGTGCTATCTTTAGGCACATCACCCACAGTGACACCTCTGCTATCAGGGAGATAGTAATTCAAACTGAGTATCGTGTTCTTGAGTGGGTGGTATCGACAACGGAACAGCTTTACCATAGTTCGTCAAGGGCAGAAGTTTTCAGTGCAGATATTTGCAGGAGAATATTCTTGTACACCTTTATATTGCATTTTCAGGGGGGTTTGCTGGGTCCCCTGTTGGGTAGATGTCATATTGGATGAAGGTTAATCTAAGACTTAATCACCAGGTACGTGGGTAAATGAGGGGAGCAGACCAACTGTGGCATATTCACACAGACTGAGCTTTAGGGCAGCATATTGCTTTTATATGTGATGCCCTTTATCAGCATCATATTGGATGAATGCAGCCCTGGTGAGTAACTGGCCAATACTTGATTCATGCAGCATGTCGACTAGATATATTGGGTCGGCATGATGCACAAATGCAGTGCTGGTGCCGTATTGGTGCATCATGACAGCAACATATTACCTCGAGGCACCATGTTGTCAAGAAATGGTTAATGTCATGGTGACTTGCTGCTTACACACTAACAAGTTTCCTGCTGCCTATATAATTATGTCGAACAAGCAGGCCTCCCCACCAACAAGAACAAACCCAGAACAACGCACAGAGAGGAAACAGGGTCAAAATGAGTCCAGGTTGCCTTCAAAATGACTCACTTTACATTAACAGGATTGTCAGTGTAGAGGGAATCCCAGGGTTGATAATAGTTGTCTAACGTGAGTACACTGTAAATAGTTAACCCCGATATGCGATTTTCTACTGTAAACTAACAGGAGGTTCCACTGTTCATGTACACCCATTCCGCATATAAAAGTATATACTGTAAAACTACAGTAGATTCTACTGCTCATCTGGGCTAGCTAATAACACTGTAGCCATACATAGAGTAGGCTGACCTAAAGGCAACCACGTACCATGAGATATCCACCTTAATTTTGTAGTTATTTATGTATGGTATTGTCTTTATTTGTCCTTTGCTGGAATTAGTATCACTTAAAGTGTACTATGATATACAAAAACAGGGCTTATCATGCATGAATGACTACAAAATTAAGGGGACATCTCATGGTACGTAGTTACCTTTAGGTCAGTCTACCCTAGAATGTTCTTTTTCCGGGGATTACCCCTTCTGTGTGACTGCTACCATCCTCGACATCCTCAACAGCATTGACGCAACATTTTGTTATCATAATGCATCAACGGAGGGCCAGCAAATAACTCGCCAGCATTGCATGTCAACCCCACATGGTCGGGCATAATCCATAGCTCTAGCATGGACGAGTTACTTGCCAGTGTTGCATTGATGTGATGACGATAAGGGTTATGAGGCATTACCTCACTATGTGGGCCTCAGAGGGTTAATGAAAGGATTCTTTCACCACTTCCCACTCACTATACCCTTAAATTATATTAGCACGAGCACCGCTGTACCAGACTGCTCCAGTAAATCAGACTAAATGCCTCTAGCATGGTGGTCCCCACACAGCTGGTATAAACTACCAACTAGCACTTTTATCAGGCTCAACTAACCAAGGCTCCACTCACCAGAAAGTAGGACAGAATCTGATATTACACGATACAGTTGTCAAAGGATATCCGACGATATATCTGAGATACTGTCATAACAAATGGTTTCCTTATCACAGTGCAGAGGCCTATATGAGAGAAGGTCCTTAGCATATAATATTCAATATCTAAAGGTACACATTTTCATATGGAGTACACTGAGTTTAAATCAAAAGGCAGCTTTCCAGCTTTCTCTATATATATAGTGCTATATACCTCAGAGATGGTGATCAGCTGGTGGCTGCAGCCTGCACTATTATCTTGTACAGATCTAATGAAGGGATTTCACAGAGAGAAGAAACAGTGTCAAAAGGGAGTCCAGGTCACCTAAGGGAGTCACCGGGGGAGTCGTATGACCCAGGTACCTATATGACTCCCCCTGGTGACTCCCTAAGGTCAGCCAGAGAGTCACCTAGGCACCCTTAGGTGACCTCTACTCTCCTAAACAGGGGAGTCGTTTTGGAGGAAACCTGGACTCCTTTTTGACACTGTTTCTTCTCTCTGTGTTGGATTTGTATTGGTAGCCTCAATAAACCCACTAAGAAACAGTTATGAAGCCCAAGATGGGTAAGATGGCAAATAACTCACAATTATCCAATCTCCATGTGGTCAGGAGGGGAGCGGTAGCTGTCGGCTAAAGTAAACCACTTGTCATACTTAAAAAGATACAGAGAGCTGATACTTAGAATGGAAATGGATCTAGTGTGTCGCAGAGCACTCTATGTATACTGAACGTTCTTGTAAAAAGACCATGTATATTTACAAACATGCCCAATCTCTACAGCTTTAACCAAGAGACGACCACTTTCTGCCTCTAGCAAATGATAGGAAAGGTTTACCCTTAATCTTGACAAAGTCCATTGCCTCTTTCAAGGCACAGGTCTTTGAGTGCTGTGTGGGTTATGAGACATCTTTATCCAAGTTGGATTTGACAATTGAGATTCCATTTGACAGAAACCAGTGCCAGGATATCACACTAGAATCGGTAAAAACCTATAATAGTTTTCTGTCCTTCGGCCCATGAGATGGAGGAATGGAATCAACCAAGGCTTCAGAAACCAAAACATTGCATTAAATTAAGAGAATATATGAAACATAATACCTGTTGCTAAGCAACATGGGAAACAATTCGCTGTCCCTGGCTAGTTTTAA
The DNA here is from genome assembly GCA_947462335.1 of Harmothoe impar. Classification (NCBI taxonomy): domain Eukaryota; kingdom Metazoa; phylum Annelida; class Polychaeta; order Phyllodocida; family Polynoidae; genus Harmothoe; species Harmothoe impar. Next base: position 62,669,267 of record OX381715.1, on the reverse strand, counting down.
AGAACCCAAGGAGCAAAACAACAGTTTTGTTAACTTAAGAGTGCTGCGAATCAAGTGGTTTTAAAAATAACATTTTAAAAGCTCAATCCAGGCTGATTCTAAATCGCCCTACACTATATGATAATCGGAAATCCATTAAAAAAACTGGCTGTACCTCCTCCGTGAAACATCCAGTCATATCTGGGCTTTAACGGCCGAACCATAGGATGCCGATGCCGCAGAGATACAAGTAACCATCCCAGGTAAGGGGCAGTGTAGTATGGGGTAGGGAGAGCAGACTAGACTACTGAACATCTGCTGAGAGAGGGAGGCGATCTGTACCCTGGAAGCAGCAAGCCTGTGCCCTGTCCGTGTCTAACTACCCCCCAGACACCCCTACACGACCAGCATGCCATGAAGAAGGCTAATGATGCATTTAGTTGGCTGCCTAGTCGTCAATAGGGGTGGTGTCAGGGTGGCTGGGGTTGGGGTGAATGCTGGAGGGGTGCTTCTAATACTGTGAGAGATGACCGGACAGACTACAAATAGCCTTCCCCAAGCCAGCATTCCTTAATGGGCCCCATACGGGTTTTATCCGGGCTTACCCAGGTATGTGATTTGGGTGATATTGCACAGTGCTACCAGGTGGAACCCAGGGGCGGATTCAGAGGGGGGGGGGTTCTGGGGGTCAGGACCCCCCCCCCCCTTTTGGAAAAGAAATTAAATTTTTTTAATGATAATTTGATCCGCCAAGAGTCGCGGCGCGTCACTTTTTGGTACTTTGGTGTTTGGTGGACCCCCCCCCCCTTTTCAGATTCAGCCCAATGACTGTTCTTTTTTGGTACTAATTCATTGCAAATATGTTAGAGCAGACTCATCTGCCATTATTCTTGAATACACCCTAAAAAATATGTATAGTTTCAAAACACTTTCTTGTACTACATTTTCAACACTTTTCTTCTGAGCACTTTTCTAAAGTGTTTAGAATCAAGAGTGTTTCGTCATAAAAAGTATTTTAAGTTAAAGGTGATTTTGCTCTAATGTAGCATAAAATCAACACACTTTTTATGATAAAACACTTTTGATTCTAAACACCTTTGGAAAAGTGTTTAGAAGAAAAGTGTTTGAAAATGTGGTACAAGACAGTGTTTTGAAACTATACACATTTTTAGGGTGTATTATGATGGGAAGAGTAATTGCTATTGTTACTAAAGTCAGCTCCATCTGTGCTTGATTTAGGCACTTCATATTCTCCATTAGTGAAACTGAAATAACTCAGGGGTTATGCAAGATCTTCTACTATAATACTAAATAGGTTAAAGTGACATGGTCCAATTTTTTGGATATTTTAAAACCTACTTAAATGTGTTTCAAATGTTAGTACAATATCATATTTGGAAGATAGGGGACAATACAATGTCATCTATGGCCAATAGGAGCCCATTTAGAGGGTGCAACGTGGCTCAGGTACAGTATTTTACAGTGTGTTTTGAATGGGGGAATTATAGCATGCACTCCAAAAGTCTTAAATTGAGCATAAAACTGACAAATGACTGCATTCTAAGCTGAATTATCGGGAATAATGTTAAATAAAATAGGAAGGAGATGTAGCATGGCCATATTGAACATTTTTGTTCATTTTCAACAAAATCGATTTTTGAGCCCTAATCATCGGACCATGCCACTTTAAGGTGGGATACATTATGATTGTAGGGAACTAAACCAACTGCGCGTTAGCCCTGGGTGGTGTTCCTGCAGTCAATCTAACGACACATTAGCGTGTCTCAATCAGTCGATGTCTTATTTTTAAATAATATATCCAAGAATCGATTCAGGAAATGTTGTGGTGTCATATCTTCTATGCGCCCTTAGTATATAAGATTATGTTCAAAGTGGGTTTGACAAGACATACACGTGTACAGAGTTGAACTAGTAGTATGGGAGCAAACATGTGTGTCTAAGGTAATTCTGTATTATTGGTAGGAAGGAACAATATGTTCAGAAATTTTACTTACATTTTGTGTCAAAGCCCTTCTTGAAGGCAGGACAGGGGGTGAGGGCACGGCTGCCTGCCGGCGTATCGTTAAAACAACCCCATCCATCAAAGGTCCGATTGCAGTATATGCCCCCTGAAAGAAAGACAAATCAATCATTATCCATCAGAGTCAAGTAATTCTTATAAATACATGCAGGGATATATCTTATTTCATTGTGAAGAATCCAACGTAGATCATCAACTGATCGGGTAATTAAAATCACAAGAATGTCATAAACATGTGTACTATGTTCCTAATCAAGTATCAGAGAAGGTGATTCTTGCCTTATTAATTATCCTTCAGTCTTAATGACAATTATGTATTAATGAAGTGTATATCTGTGTCTAAGAATCTAACGCACATAGGAATCGATGGATAGTTCGCCTGCAACATTTCTCACGTATTGATGATTGGTGAGATGGTTGGCCCTTACGATAGGAACCTAGCCTGATATTTTAAAAAATAGATTTTATATTCAAGAAAAGAGAAAAGAGGGATCAAAATCCAACGCTGTCGCCTATCGAATGTCAATTAAATATTTCACAGAAATACGGTGTTTTTAATGAGCTGTTAATGAGGCTGACCCGGAATTTATTTTTCTCAGAATGTAAAGATGAAAAAGGAAGAGAGATTCTCGGTCACCTGGGTGACGATACATGTTATGTTTGCAGCTGATATGTATAGGATGTGATGAAATGTCAGGTATGATTTTGTAATTTAAAAGAACATAAGAATTACCGTATATAAATGAGGTCAGAAAGCAGGATTAACATGGGGCTGGTCCAGCCTACTGAACATTTCTAAAGAAAGGAACATGAGTAAATTGGGAGCGGGAGGGGGGGGGGTAAATAATGGTAAACATAATATCCCAACATCATTTATGGATGGCTCCTTAGCCCTGCAGAGGGACTTATAAATTTGCCCTCTTCCTAACAAAAAATACACCTGCTTATAAACAATCATTTCATTTGAACAAGAAATATACTGTCAAAGGTAGTAGCACTAGACAAGAGGGTGGGCAATGACAACCTGGAGTGCGAGACTATCAACCTCTTGTAACTATGGTAACCAGACTTGGCCCATGCGTTGCCGGAAGTGGCTGCTCCCTGTTCACACAAAGTGCAATCTGTTTCACTCGAGAATATCGACTGTAGAGATGTGATGGATGACATTCATAAACATGGTTATATCATGATGCACACAGGCTGCCTTAATGCAATGATAAGCACCCAGTGCGCAATATCTCCAGCAATGAAAATACCGTTGTTTTCTAAAATAAGGGAGTGCTCATTTTTTAACAACAGGGGGGGGTGGTGGATTCGGGGGGGGGTAAAAAATTTGGACCCCTTGACCGGGGGGGTAAAAAATTTAGACCCCTCTTGGGGGGGATCAAAAAAATTCAACCTGTTTTGAGGGAAAAAGCCAGCGCGTTACTATGCTACAAAGGGGCGCGAATGCGCGCGTTTTTCGGCCTGCCGGGGGGGGGTTCGCAAATTTCTACCCCTCTGGGGGGGGTGAAAAAATTTTGTGCGCTCCCCGCGAAATCTCACCACCCCCCCTGTTGTTAAAAAATGAGCACTCCCTAAGGCCAGCGTATCATATACTGAATCGTCCATCTGAAGGCGAGCCCACATGCTGCGTAGTGCTATTGTCCAATAAGAAGTGTATCTCATTAACACCAGATACCGGCACCCAGTACAAGGTTCACAACCCTCTCAGAAAGTAATTAAGGAGATCATGGACTACAGTTTACAATATTCTCCAGTGTCTGTGTTGGTCATTTATGGGGTGCAGGCAACCCTGGAGGTGATAGACCTGACCACCACTGCATAAATGGGGCTCCCCTCAGAGAGAATCAAGTTTTGTGAATAGTCTCCTGGTGGGGCTTTTATCCCACAAAATGTCCTTTATCCCACACAATGGTAGAGTTTTGTTGGATAAAGGCTGGCCACAGGCCTTTATCCCACAAAGTTGGCGTTAAAGCACAAAGTCCCTTCCCAGTGGGCACAAAAATCAGTTCAATGTTGAATCAATGTTAAATCAATATTGAATCAACATTGACACCCGTTTTCCAATGTTAATTCAATGTTCTGTGCCCACTGTGTTATCCCACAAAAAAATCTATTATCCCACAAAAAAGCCTAATGCTCCCTTATGCAGCCTGGGCTCCCCTAAAGAGTGGAGTTATTCTGGAGACAACCTGGACTCCCTTTTGACGCTGTTATGATATGATGTACAGGGCAAACTGCATCTATTATTAACTAAGGGATATGTGATTTCATTTTGGCACAACAATGCATGACGTAATGGGGAGGAGACACGCTGGTTTGACAAAGTATTTGGCTATAGAGGGGCCCCTAATATGTATCCTGAAGGCCGCGAGCTTCAACATTACCCCAGATTTCCCAGGTTATCGATGGTTTCGTGGCGATCATCCAAGAGTTTCGCCATCCACACATGTTACCGCAGTGACGGTGCCTTCAGATAGCCCCGGGATAAGGGGATAGAGCCCCATGGTTTGCCAATTACTATCATAATTATCCAGCTGAGAATAGCCCCTATCTCTGAGGTTATTAAGGTAGAGACGCTCTGATTTGACAGTCAGTGCTGAAATATGGCCAGGGGTAAAGCCTTTGGCGAATGGCAAAATGATGTAGACACATGAATCGAGAACCCAGTGCACTTTTACCAGTTCATCACAGAATATTCAAGGTATTCATACCTCATCAGTGCACGCAACATGAAGATATATGAGTTTGATGTCCTCCCGTTGTCTCCTATTTACATAAGTGTGTATAACTAGGGATACATCCAAGGGTAATACCCAGTATTCTATATTTAGTTTGGAGAATTGCTAATCCACACAAAACCAGACAAGTTGAATTATTCTTGGTCATTTTAATTGGGGTAGAAGTAACATCGAAATCTGGGGGCATGAGTTTGATGATGCAACGTGTCGTGAACTTTTAGACTACTTCTTCAGGCAAATTATCTCTATTTTAGCGAAAGTCTACTGATTGTGTAAAATATTACAATAATTATGAAAACATCTCTACGAAAAGCTCTTAAATGTCGAATACCTTTATGATATGCGATGAAAGGTAATCCACAGCAACAGAAAATAGAAAAGGGCGTTTGTTTCCGAGGGGGAGAGAGACCTGCATTGCTAGACTCTCCAAATGGAATCATTTTGGCAAGATGCCCGGCAAGATCATCAAGTTACCATACAGTTTTAGTCTGTGACGTACAATGTTGTTTTAGTCAATTAGTAATGATAGAAGTCATAAGGAAACCATGGTGACAGATCGGTGTGATATTCAAATTAGATTTCATAATGAGCCTTACGTTTTAAATCAGTTGGAAATGGTTGAAATGACATATATTCTATGTAAACAAGTGCATAAACATTAGAATAAAAAAAATTGGCAACTAAGGCAACCACTTAACAATCCCATACGTTGTTGGGGATTCCTTTCCGAATGTGTGATCAATTGAAATAATGGAAATCGGTTTCATTGTTATGTGACCGTCACATAGAGATGGGCATGAAGCTCAGTAAATAAAATCACACTGCCATGCAACTTTTAAAAAATAGCTCCAATCAAACAAGTTTTTGTGGACTCTTGACCAAGCCAGAGCTGATAAATTACCCTTTAGCCATGTTGATGGCCCTGCCTCCCATGGTTAGGCATGCCATTATCTCTGTTTGAGGTTAGGAGAGGCGACTAGTAGTTAATGAATGCACTGTCCTTTTACTTTAATCACCTGTGTTTATTTCTGTCCAGCGGCTTTGGGTAGAAAGGAATCTGAAGAATTAAATGGTCAGAAGAAGATAAAAAGTGCCACAGACTTTTACGATTCCTTTCAGGGATAATAACAACATCTGTAACTGATGTTAAAAAATGTATGATGAAACAGATGAGAATCTTAGGGAATTAGAGACATTGGGAAAACACAATGGGCACAATTAAACCAGTTGATAAAAGGTTCACTGGTTTGTCCAACGAGCATATTTCTTTTTAGCATATACACCTTTTAAATAAACGTTTCTGTTATTAAATTTTGAATTTAATGTAAGTTACACAAAGGAGTTCTTCGAGCATGACCCATTTGATCCAGAATACTTTCTCACGATTTGTATATATATGTAGATAACTTTGTGTTTTATACATCGCTTTTATCACCATTAAACCATCAGCATATATAAGGTGTCTTATTCAAGTCATCGACCAATTATGGTCACTTTAGAATTATGGTATCACTGGGGATAATACCAAAATTATCACACGGTGAATACGAGGGTTATCTCCTATATATGCTTAAATACTGGAAACGATATACCCCCATGGAATAAAATGTAGCAGTGGTCCATGGCTTGGTACAAAGGCTATCTTAGACTATTTTCACATGTAATAAATAGACAAATGCCAATGCCCTTTGATACTGTCTCTGTTGTATTTCAGGAGTGGGGGCTGGGGCCATATCCCACGAAGCCGCAGGCTGAGTGGGATGCGCCCCAGCCCCCACGAGTGAAATACATCAGAGACAGTATAAATGTAGTTGGCATTTGTGTTTACTTTTTATTTGAAGCCATTTATTGAAAAAAAGAAATCTTTTCCCAGCCCATTCAATACGGCCACATTGTATTCAATGGGGGGCATTGAATATGGCCCTTCAGTGCTAAAGCATAGGGAATCTTGTATTTCAAAAAAATAAATGCAAATATTCATTGAGCAGAGTCGGTGTATATCATTTTGATGAAGCCTGGGCATGCTATATTCACCCTACGATCTCGCATCATACTCCTAAGATTGAACTTGTGAAGAACGATGCACACAGACTCCGTTGTCCTTGGTATTTGTCTATGTATCCCAGTTACTTAAGGCAGCACCTTAACACAGGCTGCAATATGAATCCACACTTATCCCTCCCAAAATACTCATTCCATTAAAGTCATCAAGTGTTCTCCCTGGTCGGTTATCCAGACAATATCCAATCCATCAACACCAGTGCCATTGTGACAACTGACTAAGTCCTAGAGCTGCAGTACCAGATGTAATACATTTGATTTAAAAACTGATGCTTTCAAGCTTAGGCCACATTTAAAAAAAAGTTTGTTTCAGGTCACCCGACCGACCCTAGCAAAACAGAGCTGACCCTACGTTTTTTGTGCGATTTTGAAGAAAATTTCATATTTTTTACACTTTTTGGGTCATTTCTAGGGTTTACACGGAGGATGGCTAGGAAAAAATAAAATAAAATAAAATCAATATCCGACCTACCGACCCTGGTGTCTCTTCCCATGTTACCTGAAACATACCTTCTTTTTTTTGGCCTTATATAGAATGAATGGCGAGAAACCCATAAGCAGATGAGGGTCATCTCAAGATTTTACCTTTTCAATTAATGTCTGCACCGTCCCTACAATACCATTCCAGGGTGATTTTCACTCACTATGATTGAAAAGTTCTCATTTAACTGGAAACTATGCAAAAGTTCATATACATCCATAAGTAGGTGGTTGACGACTTTGCATTGTGTTTCCTGTCCCACCTCTCCCTCCCCGGGGCGCTGCCTTCCCAGCCAGAATTGGTCCCTGGGGCCCATATGTGTTTTACTTGGGCAAGCTGGGCTTGCCCATATCTGGGTTATGGTCCTTTTTGTCCAGAGCTACCAGTGGGAGCACAGATGGGCCAGCCCAGGTAAACTTTTTTCCCCATAAATACATTGGAAATATTTCAAAGCATGCTGACATCTGATTTTCCCTCCAGATATCACCATTTATTGTACATTTTTATAGTTATTATTTAATCGGGGCTTAAGCTGGGCACTTTGAATCTGGGGTGGCCTATTTGGATTCCCACTGGTAGCCCTGGACAAAAAGGACCCTAACCCAGATATAGGCAAATCAGCTTGCCCACGTAAAAACACATATGGGTCCCACTAAGCAATGTTGGCTGGGTTGTAGAGGTGCTGCAAATTGGTGGAGTGGATGCGGGGATCGACTCAGTTATCTGTGAGACAGACTGCCAGAGGCTGCAGGAGCAGCTCATGGCCTCTGATGCCCTCCTGGGGACCTCCAGCTTTGATCCTGGTAACCCTGGGCCGCAGAGTGCTTTAAGGGATCATTTTGAATGCTTTATTTATCCTGGGTAATCTTACCTCATTTATCGCCATGATGCATAAACACCCTCAGCAAAGTGAGTGTCACTTGAAAGTCAGGCGTCACTGTCGCCAAAAGCACCCTCACCTTAAAGTCAGGCACTGCCTGGCTTTCAGGTGATAGTGCTTTCGGTGACAGTAACGCTCACATTTTTGAGGGTGAACATATAGCACTGGCGAGTTTACTCACAAGTGGTGCATTCATGCACCCTGCCGACCCTACGAGGTCCTGTAAGTTCGGCACGATGCATTTGGTCAACATGACGACTAAGGGGAGGGTGAATTAATGCATCCTGCGGTCCTTAAAGAGTTAGGTGATTAGGACCTGGAGAAGGGGTTCGGGAGGGGGGGTTATAAGTCCAGTGCCACTTATTCACTTAATGTCTGTGTATTTCATTTTCAATCGTAGGTCAAAATGTCTCTCTATTCTATCATACTATATATTCTAGTCCAATATCGTCACATTTACATTCATTAGAGTTCCTTTTACTTCATTTACTTTTACTTCTGTCTGTACAATAGTTGTTGTAGATTACAAGCCTTTCTATGCTCTTCTGCCGACACTTTGATTGAAATAGTTTTCTCAGCCATCTGAAGGTGACTTGTAATGCCTCTCAATGCACTCACTGTTTTGTTTTAAATAAATGTCTATGCCTTCAAACAACCGTCAGGATTGATATCGGCGATAGGAGCAACATTAAATAATCAGTAGACATATAGCGGGAATTAAGAGACACAATGGCAGTTGTTCTACAGACTGCAGTGCTAAATTTGGAGCCTAATATCGAGGACCAATTCATATTATCAAACCAAGACAAACCATAACTATAGAAATATTTTCCATGCGTTGATATTTTCCATGTCTTAATCCTTTATTGCTTTAAAGCATCATAGTCTTAGTGGTCATGATGCATGAACATAGCCCTCGTAGGGAACTCATCTGAGCTCCATTCAATGCCAACCCTAGGTGTTTGATACACTCCCAAAGGGGCAGCATGATGCATGAATGTATCTGATCTGACTCTGGGTGAGTTTTATATCATGAAGACAAAATGCATAGCACTCTCATAGCATGCGGCCCTTAAAGGAGTTGAACAACCTAACACCAATGGAAATAGGCCTCTTTGGGTTAGCAGATACTTCATGGAAGAGTATCACTGCCAGCTATAGTTATGGCAATTTGGAGCTTTCGCGGATAATTCCAACTCAGGTAAACCCTAATTATTGCTTTCCAGAATAGCAAATCAGCCCCCTAGCAGACCCACCTGATCAGGTGTCACCTAGCTGTTATACCAGAATCAGGCTTGGGGAATCTGAAACTAGCTACACTGAAAAAGTAAACTTGTCTCCAGACTCGTCGAAGTGGCTAACATAAAATAAACGAGTCAGAAGTTGTCTAACCTATCAGGTTACCATCCCACAAATAGAATCTGGAGCTGGCAAATGTCGGCTTTTGGGCTGGCACATGCCAAGTGGGTCTTCTATCTCCAGCTAGAAGGCCCGCGTCCTTGTCACTTAGACAAGTTTTTGACTCGTTTATTTTATGACCGTCACTTGGAGGAGTCTGGAGACAAATTTACTTTTTGAGTGTACTCAGCATAGCAATACGGGTTGCTGACCAGCAGATGTGTACCTGGCTGCTAACTAGAGATTTTAAATATTGCCATATACATTTATGTTTATGTCAGCATGTTGTCATCAGTTCATTGACCCACCATACCTGCTTGCAATATGACTGATGGAAGTGGCTAGCTACAAATGCTGTTCGACTACAAGCCATTTTATGGTATGATAACTAAGTTGATAAAAGTCAAAAAGTGGTGTGGTCAGCATTTGGACCTAGTCCTCTTGATACCACAAACAAGGGTTCTATACACATATTAAGCTCTTTGCCACAAATTCCCTATCTTTATGGGTGCCCTATCAGCTATATGTACTGTATCCTTGTGTATAAGCGCCGGGGCGCTCTTCAATTTGGCGGGGGTCCTACACTGATATTCCTAGGCTCCCTATACGCCCAACCTCTCAGTCACTAGTGCCTAACCTAGTTACTCATTTTTGTCTCCCTATATGACCAACCTAGATTAGTTATTATTGTCAGGTTGGTCATGACCAACCCACCTTAGTCTTTTTATTTCCAGGGGGAGCCACTGAGTGGTCATCACAGGTGGCCCAAACTAGTGGTATACAAATACAACACACCAATGATGGACCTAGGTTAGCCACTACTGCCTGACCCCTTGGTCATTTTTGAATATAACTTTGCCATTGTGACTAATACTCATATGACCAACCTAGGTTAGTCTGTACTGACTAACCCTTTCAACCTATGGATTGTCAGTGTACCCTCCGGCGCTTATACAAGACAGGGGCTTATTCAAGGTCACGGTTTAGGTGCTTAAGAAACATTTGGAGGCATCTAAAGCCCCGGCGCTTATTCAAGACCGGCGTTCTTTCAAAGCCAGACGCATTATCGCGACGGTACGGTATACCACCATTTGATATACTGACATTTTGTCTATAATATCAAAGATCTTAACATTTATTAGGTAAATGGATTGGCTAAAGAGAAATAATTATAAAATAATAATCTGCCCTTTTTGCAAGTAAGGGGTTGGGGTGCTGAAAACGCTTTTCTATTTTTTCTTTGGCTTTATGCAAAGTTATTAGGATTATTTATCCTCCAAAAGCAATAGCTCTTGTATAGTGTAAACAGTATGGTGGACGCCTGTTGTAAGCAGTCTAGGGAAGCAGACCCTACTTTTGGAGTGCTGGTATACAAACCATGGTCCTGGTGTAAATGTACGCTAATTGCCTTTTTATGTTTTACTACCGAGGATAAGTTTTAAGTTACAAGATTCATAACATTGTGTGCACCATATTTTCCGTGGGGGAGGATTGTGAGGCCCCTAAATCTAAAAAGGTCCCCATCCCCATCAGTAAATTTAAGAGAACATTGAAGTACACCAACAACAAATGACACCCAACGCCATTCGATTAGTGCACATGTATGGTGGCCCAGCTGATATGACATATTCTGAAGGGTAGTATATGGGCGATGCCCTCGGCAGTGCCCAACAGACAATACACATATTCTGTCCTTCGTTAGTTTATTAGACCTACGCAAATCAAAATAAATGTCTAAACGTTAGCAAGTGAAGAGTTTGGATGCAAAACGACATAAGCGCCATTTTAAAAACGGGGACAAAAATCTGACAAAAACATAGATTAGGGATAGTGAAATATAATTCTCAAACTATTTTTCCAACATTTATCATTTTTCATCTCATTAGGAGCTATGCAGTATAAACTGTTCCAAAGTACAATAATTGACCTCAGGGTGTCTTTGAAAAGAGCACTTTACATGCTTCAATTCTGGGATGGAGATATGTCGTTTTGCATCCAAACTCTTCAAGTGTATTATTGAAGTAGTCATTACATCTGATGTACCCTAGGACTAGTTCTTCATGTCTTTACTTATGGAACCTACATTGCCAAAGCAGCAGTATATGTCAGTTTGCATCATAAAACCAGAGTCAAATATATTTGCAAATTTAAAAAAGGGTTTGCCAGTAGGGTGTGAACAGGTCTCCATTTGCCTTTATGAATATTCTTAAAACTCGCGTTCAAATCAGAGTGAAGCACTGCTATCAACCTGCAAACTGATCTCCACAGACAAATCCAATATCAGTTTATTTAAGTTGAAACCAGCATTCACATTTGGGCAGAGCAGCTGGCAATTATTCCAATTGTGGCTCTGCTAAATTTATAACACGTTTTGTCAGTAAGGTTTGGAACTAGTGTGAGTGATTGAGTAGGTAAAGACTGCCGTCAGACTGAATTGGATGTTTATGACCCTCTGTTATGCATTCGCAGTGGGGAGGGAAGGCTATCGTCCCTTATTTCAATTATCTCGTGGAACCCAATGCACTATAAAATAATAGTAATAATACCACTGTGTTACTAATCAATGATGTGTCATAATCCTCATACATTTATTAGAAATATATGAATCGGAAACATTGACATTTTTCGGGATTAAAGTTGTGAAAGTCACAATTCCATAGCCATGATTCCCATCCATGCTAATCTCTACCATCAGACGTTGTCCGGATGGCTGACATATAAATTGCCATCTGGTAAAGGCAGACGGGCTTTACCATGCACTGAAAAAGTAAACTTGTCTCCAGACTCGTCAAAGTGACTGTCATAAAATAAACGAGTCAGAAGTTGTCTAACCTATCAGGTTAACATCCCACAAATAGAATCTGGAGCTGGCAAATATCGGGTTTTGGGCTGGCACATACCAAGTGGATCTTCTATCTCCGGCTAGAAGACCCGCTTCCTTGTCACTTAGACAAGTTTTTGCCTCGTTTATTTTATGACCGTCACTTTGAAGAGTCTGGAGACAAGTTTATTTTTTGAGTGTGTAGGCCTCATAATCCTCATATGGTTTCCATGTGTCTCATTAGGCCGGTCTCCACTATGATTCCACTCACCTGCGAAACGTGGCATTCTTCTAATCCTTTGTTCTAGAAAATCTCGCTTCATTTTGCCACAGTCTCATCCTGGATGTCACCCTGTTCCTGTGGACATTCAGGGCGACATTCAGGGCGAAACACAGCGAAACAGGGTAAAATATATGGGTTCAAAGGATCTAAAAAAAACGCCCTGTTTCACAGGTAGTTGTGTCGCACTTGGAGTGGAGTCTAAGCTATTGAGAATATTATCCTCTGTTTCAGTGAGCGGCTGATATGTGAGACTTTTATTCGTCCTATGACGCCCAATACTAATGTACTTATAGCAGTAACCCATCAAGTGATACACAAAAATAGCCTCATCTGTCTTTTCCGGGAATGATGGAAACGTCTGCGTTATACATTGACAACTCTACATATCTCTATTGAATTAAGCAATGGCCATTATAACATTCTGCTGGTGCCTTTTGTTTGCTCAATTTCAGAAAGTTTACTCTGGGAAATTGGACACACTGTTTGCAGCTGGTGAGTGTGGGGATGATTCTGACCTCTGTTATATGACACACACAGAAAAGTAAAGGTGTCAACTGTGTCTCCCACGTGGCTCAGGTAAGAATAGAGAGTCAAACTGCTAATGACTCTGCTTGTATGACAGAGTCATTGGCAGTTTGACTTTCTGTTTTACCAGAGCCATATGGGAGACACAGTTGACACCTTTACCTTTTTATGTGCATATATGCTGCCCAATACACAGGACAAGAGATGGCAAAGTGAACCAAATTGTTAATTAACTTTGTCTGTCACTTTGTTATGATTAGGTTGGTCAATGATGACACTGGTTGTGTATTTGCGTTAATTGATTTAGTGGAATACGAGATAGAATGTGGGGTACATGTAGATCACATGTGACACGTGACCATGGGTGATGTTTATGTGACAGGTCTAGGTTAACTACAGTTGTCATTGGGTGTAGGTTATAGAAGCCTGTTTTGTGTAATAAATATATTGTATACAAATCAAATGAACATAATGCACAGAAATCTGCCTATTTCACTATAATAGGACCCTGGTATTTCAATATCAGTACCACCCTCTATAGTGGGTGGTTATTCCTGTGGATTTATAGTTAATAATCAAGTAAATTTTCAAATAGGAATGTTTGGAGAAGGAATGTGTGAATATTACATTCTTGTTACTGCTCTTGCAGTCAATTACTTGTATGATTATGTGTGGTGTATCTACTTCAGTATTGCTACATTATAGTAAGGCAAAACTAAATTAGGTTTTTTTGATGTAACAAACTGATAAATCCTTAGGTCAGTAGCTAGGTAGGCTACTTTTTTTTAAAATCAAGCTTATTCAGGAATATTATAACATCATCCTGCTTCCACAGAAAAATATGATAGATTTTTCAAAAATATTAGATTTACTTTGATAGTGCTTAGAAGGGAATATTGCTGTTGTGCCCATGTTATTATAGGCACCAAGATGTTGAGTTTTGAGTTTTGAGTTTTGAGTTGAGTTTTCAAAAGTTTATTGACAGAAAGTTACACAAACAAGTTTGGTCTTTCAAACGATCCGTCAGTGGATAACAATACTTATTCTCACAGAAGAGATATCATCACATAAGTTTATAACAATTACAATCAATGACTGACAATAACAGTCAATATGATAAATAGGACAACCTCATTGTATCCTACACGTTAAACACAGGACAGACAGGTAGGTAACGAAGTGAGTACTGCTCTGGAAATGGTCGATTTCGGGTCACAACATACTTCTTTGCCTTTCATCTCAAATTATAGACATTCAGCTACTAGTGACATCACCAGGATATCCACCTCTAATACATACGGTTGTAACTAATTCACTTCACCATAGATATGGATTCCACTCTTAGAGCTATACTTTACATTCTCCACTAAAAAATACGCAACTTCTATACTAGACATTATTCATTCAATTGTCTCAGACGCCTTAGTACATCTTCCTTCTTTACAGCTGACATAAAAAGATCATATGTGACAGAGTTTTGGATAGCAGCCTCCAATTTATCCCACAGGATCATTCCCCTGTATAGCGGACTGTCCCGATATAGTTGGCCCTTTGGGCGCTGAAGTTTGATTTTGCGTTTGTTATTATTTCTCAGTACCCGCACCGGTGCTACCACATTATCTGGATCAGATACATACTTATACACCATACCAAGAAGATTTGTAATACGCCTATCAGTTAGCAAAGTACACCCGCACGTGGTATGTAAGTCACTCACACCTATCAACCTCGGATCGTCAATACCTAGGCTACAGCGGAGACAGTGATTTTGTACGGTTTGTATTCCCCTATACAGCAGGACAGGGCCACTCTCCAGTACAATATCACAGTACTCCAACGCTGGCATGATCATCTGTTTATACATTAATAACGACAGATCCTTGTCCATAAATTTCTTGAGTCTCCTCATATGCTTTAGCTTCGCTCTACCGGACGCTAAGACCCTTTTACAGTGTGGTTCAAAACATAATGTACTGTCAATTAATACTCCCAAGTAGTTAAATTTCTCAACCACCTTCAGGGTTTCCCCTTTCAAAGTCAAATCCCAGGCATTAAAATCCCTCCCATCTTGATCAGCCCGACACCATAGAACCTGTGTCTTACACGAGTTAATAGTCAATCTGTATTCATCACACCAATTACTCAAATTATCAAGGTCATCTTGTATAAGACTCTGGGCTATTTTGGGGTCCTTATTACTAACGAGTATAGCTAAATCGTCAGCATACATGTAGAAGGACGAATGCTTTAATACAGATACAATTTTATTAATATAAATAACGAACAGCAGTGGCCCCAGCACGGACCCTTGGGGGACTCCGCACGATATTGGCTTAGATAGAGAAACGGGCTTGCCAGTGACCAAGGTTGCTTGTACTCTATTAGTCAGGTAGCTCCGTATCCATCTAACACAACTGTCGGCACAACCCAATTCCTTTAGTTCACTCAGGAGTAGGAGGTGGTTGACTGTATCAAAAGCCTTCCTCAGATCGAGGAAGACTACAGCAACCACCTCCCCCCTATTCCTGCATTCATACAAGTTTTGAATTAGACCTGCGCAGGCATCCACCGTTGAGCGCTTTGGCATAAATCCGAATTGTTTTGCATTTATGACATCATTATTTATCAGGTAAGCCATAACCTGCGAATGTATAACCTTTTCAATCAGCTTGGAGAATATACTAAGCTGGCTGACCGGTCTCCAGTTGGTCACTAGAGACAGGTCGCCCCCCTTAGGTAGCGGTATCACCAGAGCACTTTTCAGCGCGTCAGGGAATACACACGTCTCAATCGAGACGTTTATTACCCTCCTTAACAAATCTGGTTTACATTTAAGAACATCCTTTATGACATGGGTCTTAACATGTTTTATACATGCAGATTTATTCAGTTTAATTTTAGATATTAATTTCTGAACCTGTACAAGTGTCGCCGGAAGTAGGACTAACTGTGGTCTATCGACAAACATTAAACCCAGTGTCATCGCCCTTTGATTCAACGGACCGAAAGCTGCATCTAATACACTTCCTACACTGCTATAGAAGTTATTTACAAAATCCGGTAGTTCACAGTCAGGCACAAACCGGCCATCATCAGATTTCAGTTTCATATCAACGACTCTTTTAGGACCTTTCCAGACTGTGTTAACCTCCGCCCAGAAACGAGAGGGATCATCCCTATATTTGTCCAATTTAGATCTAATGCCAATGCGTTTGTTTTGAGTCAAAAATAAATTTATTCTCTTATCAAGAGCTCGTACTAGGGCGAGTTTAACATTTCTAAGACCCTGGCGCACTTTCCTCGCTGATTTCAGAATCCTATTCTTCCTGTCTATGAGAGCAATAACACGTGGAGTAAAGCCCTCAGGCACATCAACACGCCGCTTAAAAAGTCTAACAGGGTGTACCACATCCAGGTGGTCAGTAATCTGACTTATTAACTGAGCTAGATTAATATCATTGTCAGCAGTACCACATACACTCCAATCAGTTTCATTTACAAAGGCCGCTGTCACATCATGACTGTAACCCTTGTAAGATCTACCCAGTGTTTCTATACACTTTTTAGAAACCACAACACTTTCCTGTTTCTTTATCACATAAACTGGAGCATGGTCTCCAAACATATCATTTACTACTCCATGGCTACTGGTATGAGGGCAGTTAGTGTAACAGTGGTCTAAAGTAGATTTACCAAAGGGGTGGAAGTAGGTAGGCTTGGTATTAAGATATTTCATTCTAGTATCTTTAAGGAAACGGAAAAGTGTTTTACATTTGTAACTATTACGCTGCAAAGTATTGACATTTAGGTCACCCAGGACCCATACCTCGCGATTAATAAATACCGGTAATCCCAGCAATTTTTTTAATTGTGCGTAACAGCGAGCGACGCTAGAATCTTTAGGCGGTCTGTACACAGTCAATATAACCCTATATTTATGTCCCGGATATTTAGTTAATATGCCTAGACATTCTAGGTCTTTATTAATAAACGTGAGTTCATCCACAATGGTAGTGTAGGGGGCATAAATGTCCGGTACGTAGCATGCCACGCCTCCACTTTTGCGCTTTTTTACCAGTCTGTCTTTTCTAAACAGTTTCATACCCTTTAAATCAACGCGCCAGTCTGGGTCATACTCATCAAGCCATGATTCGGTGATACTAATGTGATCCACATTAAATACAATTTTCCGCAATTTCTCGATTTTGCTCGTTAAACTTTGGACATTCATGTTCAACATTTTGAATCCCTTCGACCCACTAAGCTGATTATAATTAAGGTATGTCATTATGTGATGCCCTCAGACCCCAACCATATCTAGTCCAATTTTGTACTCTACCTACATTTTCACAGATACAATATACAACAAGTGTAGACATGTAGTTCTCAGGCGCTAAGAGATAGGGCACTGAGTACAGGGCTGCGGTATGCCGATGCATGTTGCAACCCTAGGTGCAAAGAAAATATGAACAAGTAATACAGGGTTACATGATATAATAACTCACAATCCACCCAAGTGTAGAGGACACTTAATATATTAGATACAATGCCCACCCGCAATATTATGTAATATTTATTAACAATACTTCCAATCCCTTAAGGGATAACTTAGATGCTATCCTATCAAAAAATAAACCGAAAAATACAAGAATGCAATATGCTACCGGGTATGCATTCCATGTTAGACTTTGTCGTGATCAACTCTTGACATAGTGCATAGTGCACACCCCATAATGCTCAGATAATATTGACATCAACAACCTCTAAGAGATGCATTTCCTCAAATTTATATGCATTATCCTGACATAGTTATCACAATATTACAGTGTTACTAGACCAGTCATAGGATTAAGATGATCAGACATCAAAGATAGCTCGTATATAGCGTCACCACATGATGCTAGAAATGTATGACAGCTAAATAGTTTATAATGCACCTAATGTGTTATATAGAGAACAGAACCATATATATTGCAGAATTCATATCACATGCTACTTAGCACAGTAAGTGGTCCAGAGCAAATCACATTCATCATATAATTATATAATTCCAAAGTTACTTAGAAATACGGTACACGGAATATATTATTGACCGCTATGACTTGCGAGTATGCATAACAGTTCTACCGGTAATATGTAATACTATAAATGCATTGCGCCAAGTACCAGGGAATTGACAGTCATACAGTAGGTCCATTCATTAGTTGTAAATAATGTTATCGATAAATTATCAAAATATAAGTAATAGTACGTCTGGTTATAAGCTTGTGGACAGTGCATGCACAGATACCATTTACAAAACTTATAGTCCCAAGTAGACGTGCTCAGATTTCTCAAAGACCACAGCATACACAATTCATTCGGTTAGAATGCCATGCACTTCATTGTATGTATCATACGGACACCAACAGAATTAGGTTAAATTAATTATGGACAGCTGGTACCTGTTTAAATTTTCAATAATGATAATAACCACACTAGGAAAAAACACAGTTTAACAAATATCGGCACGACAATTTTATAGACAGTCTGCCATTTCCAGTTCTTCAATGCTGTCACATATAGCCGCTGTTGTATCTTTATGGTAATCATGAGATATCCTGATACCGTCGTACAGTCTGTAATACTTATGCGACCAGGCACCCGTGATGTGGCTTTGGACGTGTATCATCTTGTCCAGTCTTGGTGTCGGTGTTGCCCTCGACTTGTTGAAACTAATCACCATTCTATTAATCTGTTGTATAATAAGTTCACTAAGTAGCTGGTGTTTGTGCGCACTCACTCCTAGCCTAAGATTAGCAGTGTTGATGTTCAATCCATATAGGGTACTCACTAGTATCGTAACATCGGGGCGAAGCATTGATGCCCTTTTAACCAGATCATATACCTCGGACATCACATTACACACACAGCCATGTAGGTTTGTATCTTTAATGATAGCCTCCCGAGGGCCTGGTGTAACCATGCGCATGTTGACATCATAGATCACCTTAAATATGTCATTAATCCCTGGTGTGACCACAATTACATCGATCGGTCCTGGGTCAAGCAGTCTGATAGTGACCAGATCCGCCAGATCCTTTGTTGTTGCACCGGGTGCTACCAGAATTCGGCCCAGGTTCGGTATTTTCGGGAAGGCGTACTCATCTAACCATCTCAGTCGATCATCCCCGATTATATCCACTCTCGGATGTGTATATCCTGCCATGTTTAGGACTGTGGTAGATTTTCTATGGAAGATTCAGCTGTTGTCGACTGGTTGCTAGCGTGAAGCGTCAAATCCCCTTCACTGTCGCTGTCCGGGGTCAAGGCCATCTCGTCCAACCTCTCGCGCTCTACGATAGACTCCGCACTACTCTCCAAGCAGTTTCTCGGCGTTGTCAGAGACGCCGGTCGCTTAGCTCCACTCTCCATCCGATCCTTTGCGCTGTTTGGCGCCTTACTAGATTTGACGCTAGGCTCAGTATCCAGCTTGTCACGAAGCTCAATGAGCAGCATACCAAGGACATTCTCACCCTTATATTCACCAGTTTCAAAGCACGGGTCACCGTACTTGGCTTTGGCCCCCCAGTAGTCATTTAATGTCGACTCAATAAGAGTTTGTCCACGAGTCTTGATTAGAGCAGCCCTCTTGTCGGGGTTCTGTACGAATTTCTTTAATAGGCTTATACGCATAGCTGGAACTTGCATCTTTTTCCAACCTTTCAACTCCTCACATCCATCAGCTGCCCTCTTTGATTCTAGCCCCGTCATGGTCTTCATGACAGCATCACCTCTTACTGTATCACCATTCTCCGTGCATCTGAGATATTGGAATAATTGTTCACTACTGTGATAGTCTACTCCTTCATGTACAATTTTACAGGGGTGAAAGTTACTGAGAAATGCTCTGGCACCATTAAAAACGATACCTGAAGGTGTTGTCTTCATGTGCAGTGCCCCCCCCTTAGCCATTAGGGTCACTCTTCTCACCACTTCCTCTATTGATATACCTTCTCTTCCCTGTTCTCCATCCATACGAGAATCACTCTTACTCTTATGTACCTTCTTCACTTTGGTATTGGTATCTTTCTTAAGCGGTCTCTGGCGTAATACCATTCCCCTATCAGAAGTTGGTTGTGTAGTTGCATGGGCAGCATCCCTGGTTGGGCTTCTCGTCATGACGTCCTGCCTAGCAATAGGTGTTGAAGTTAGTTGCTGGTCACCATGTCTCCTTTTCTCAAAGTCAACCCTCACCTCCTTGGGTATCAACATTGGACTAGCACAAGCACCGACCATGCCATCATCATCCCTTGAGGGTCTGCAGTCTCCAATGATATGACGAGGTGAGGTGCGCCAGTTCCTGTCAACATCGCCGTTCATCCTACTACCGGTAGTGCTCTGATGAACTCTGGCTGCTCCAGATTCAAATCCTTCTTCAGATCTAGGCCTACGCCTGTCATGTTGTCTTGGTGATGTTTGGGTTGGTCCAGATGGGGAGTGTACATCAATACCTACAGCACTGTGGCCACTACCGTCTCTGAATCTCACTCGCGCCCCTCCCTGTATCACCTCTCTACCTCTGTTCAGTACGTCATCACTTCTGTAGTCAGCCCTATTGATGTTGCCCGATTGTAGCTCAAAGGGTTTGTACTGGTCCGGTATGCTATTGATATCAGCCCCGTTGTAGACTTTCCCGTTTATGTATATGAAAGTACCTCTCAGTTGTACCTCACAGCCATATATCCCCCTGCAGTGACGTCCTAGGGTCCTAATGATGCCCTTTATTCGTCTCGTCCCTGCGTCCTCATCTGCATTTATGTAGATAGATTTATATTTGTCTTTATACCTGACGTCATGGATCAGGAGCATTTTCAATTTCAGGCAGTCATCACGTATCCATCCAGTTGAGAAACACACCAACAGTGGTCTCGGGCCTTGCTTGTTGGCTGCTCTATTTAGCCTTTTCGCCAGTTTGATGTCACGTGGGTCCACTTCATAATTCAGATCACTCAAGAAGTTTGTTACCTGAATGTGTGGTTGTAGGCCGGTATCTTCGGGTAGGCCCTCAATGATAATATTGTAGCGCTTTGGTGAGACTTGTTGATCAAACTCATCTCCTTTGTTCACACTACCTGGATAACCCTTAGCTATATCCTGAGAATTCTTAGAGACTTGCTGTCTAAGTTCCTCCATAGCCTGTTGAGCATCATCGTGGGCTTTATCATACTTGCTCTCCATTCTATTCATCCTGTCATTGACAGCTAAGTGGTTCCTGTCCATCTTAGAGTGAACACCTCTAAACTCATTCTTCATGAAGAGCGTCATGTCCATGAAACACTTCTGTATCGGTTGCATGTTGGGGCCATTCAGATTAAAGCTCGGTGCACCATCAGATTGGCGATAATCCCCATGGGTAGGTTTATAACGTTGAAACTCCAATCCATAGTCACCAAAGTCCCGGGGATTGACAAACCTTTTTTTCTGTGGATTTTTTCCTCCAGGTGAGGGTGAGGCATCCGAGCTAGATTGACGTTCCCTCTTCCTGTCCGCCCACTTATTCCTCCCTCCTTTCTCGCCATACCGTTCCACAATACTTGGCCAATCATCACTGTCCAGAATTCTACCCGGTGATAACTTCTCATCAAAGTGGAAATCATCATTTAATAGATCCTGGTTGTACGGGCTATAATATGTGGACTTCACGGTATGCATGCTGTTTCCAGTACCATACTGGCCATGGGGCATACGGCTGTGACCCTCCATTGTAAACAGTCGATGCAGGTGGAGCTTATGTAAGGCCTTCACAGTCCAGTTGGCACGCACAGGTACATGTAGGTCACAATAATATTCGGTGTAGCCGGTGTTGGAGAATAGATCTTCTCATAAAACACTAATATCGACTATTTCCACCAAAATTACTCACATGTAATGATGCACTGTGCTTTTATGGTCAACCTTGACGCAGAGCTGGGGTGTAGTCTGGTTTAGAACACTAATGACATCTAATATTACCCGGAGCTCTCCCCGCTGTCTACTCTAGTGTTGCCATCCTCATACTCATGTGACATGAAACGCAGCATATCATGTGACATGAAACGCAGCATATCAGAACTAGTGGTCTAGCCTAGTGCAAATTGTCCATCATTGAGAATGTGGTGTAAACAATACATGCAGAGAGGCGTGCATATCATCAACACTAATATTTAACACGTCATCGGGTGCAAGCGTTCAAGCCATATCTATGTTCATAACATCAGCCACTGAGCACGATATGAGAGCAAAATGTTTATACAACACACATGGTATATCCACCAAGGACAAGCGGATATACCGCTGACCATTTCATGTTTTGGACTTAAGCTTTTATATATGTCTTTGTACTACAATGTTAGCTGTATATACACCTTTATTATGTACATGTATTATATCACTCAAGGAATTATGATTCTGCACCAAGCAATCTCTTAAATGGCATCCGTGTGCTCATGTTTAACCACCTATGCCTTACAGTTCCTCGGGGTGCCCCTGTATAGGGCATAGGGAGAATACAATAGCTTCACTTTAGCCTGGTATTCAATTGTTGTCCACTGTCCTCCAGTGTACCGCTGCCCATGGTCCGATCCCAGGGTGACCCCTACAACCTGTTCTCATGAATATAATTCAGATTCCATGAACTCTGTAACCTTCCTCTTCACTCCTCATCTCAATCCATCTCCTCAGCTCTGTGGTACTCTTGCTCCTCCTCACATCCTGTTAAAGATGGTATATCAGCTAATAGACTTCCCAAACCTTTTCTTCAAAATGGATATCATTTCAATGCCATGGGTTCCATTATCATTTTAGCTGATAAACAGTGCAACATATTTGTCTATTAATACATAATTTGAGATTGATAACAATGTACCTGATTTACCCCACTGACTCAGGCACTCCCCCAGGAGAGTATTGGGGGAACTAATCTGATAGAGAATGCACTGAGCCATGCAGTATCAACATATAGATAGTTTTAGTGTCGACCTACAGTAAAAAATATTGCACTGCATGTGCACATCTTATAGACTAAGACACTGCCAATAATTTTAAAAGTTAGGGAAGACGTATGGGATAGGATATACAATAGCAATATGATAAGACTAAAAAATATCTATATATTTAGCTGACACACCATCTTTAACATCCTAAGCAGGAACTCCTTCCTGATATTCTGACCCTGATCAGATCCGGCTAATCACTCAGTCACTAGTGATTAAGCTAGTCAGACATTTTTTGGCACCGTACAATATTATGACCAACCTAGGTTAGTTAGTTAATACTGTCCTGTTGGTCAGTACTGATCTACCCACCTTAGTCTTGTCATTTATATGAGTATAAAGAAAAGTCTCCTTGAGTACAAAGGCATTAGTCATATTTTGTTTTCATCCATTTATTTTTGAATACCAGGTCATCATTAGACGAATATCCCTCTGACCAACCTGGGATAGTCACTACTGACGAAATTATCGGGTTAGTTAGTACTGATCAACCCACCTTAGTCTTGTCATTTATATGAGTATTAGGAAAAGTCTCTTTGAGTACTAAGGCATTAGTCATATTTTGTTTTGATCCATTTATCTTTGAATACCATTTCATCGTTAGATAAATATCCCTCTGACCAACCTGGGCACGTCACTACTGACTAAAGCTATCAGGTTGGTCAGTACTGATCAACCCGCCTTACACACTCAGAAAAGTCAGCGTCAGTGCCTGACTTTCACGTGAGGGTGCTTTCAGCGACAATGACGCTGACTTTTCTGAGTGTGTAGTCGTGCCATAAATAAGAGTATTATAAAAAGTCTCTTTGAGTAAGGCATTAGTTATTCAAATTTTGTTTTGACCCATTAATTTTTGAATATCAGTTCATCGCTCTGACAAATAGCATATCCCTCTGACCAACCTGGGATAGCCACTACTGACTATACCCCCGGAACATATAGATTCTCATTACATAGCAGCAACATCTTCCTTATTCTATTTATAGTATATACTGTCGAATCTATACCAATGGGAGGTACCATGAACCTTATCAACAGGATATTTTCCAATTCATTTTCTTGCATTTCCTATAGGTGTATCCCTATAGATTCCTTCTCAGAGTCCCCACGATAATACATCCCAAAATACCTTGGCAACCCCATCCGTCATGGCAGTTCTGCCTAATGGCGTACCCCTTAGAGGGCAGCATACTACAGAAAAACAACTCATTGTTCCCTTTCACAATGGACCATTTTACGCAAGAAAAATAATTGCTGGTCGATATGGTGGTTAGTGAATTCATCAGGTTTCATCTAAGGTGGCGTGAGGTAATATAACAGGAAATAAAAAATGTCCCTCCCATTCAGAACTTTCAGGAAAAAACATGTTTGTCCCCCCACTGTGTGCATCTCCATGTTTGACTGGCCTGGTGCTACCTGTGTTCTACAGGAATGACATCTACCATATCATGTTATCATCAAATGATAAAGAAAAACTCATGTCATGCTGCTATAACTATATCATCAGTATATTTTCATCTAAGGCTTACCCTTTTTTAGTCTCTATATATCAAAGACACAAATCTCTGAGCTATCAAAGGGATATCTAAATGATTATGTGGGTCTACCGGCCGATAGGATGTCCAAATCGGCTGATGAAAAATCAGCATAAAGGCAATGTGTGCTCAGTGAAGCAGTACCATGACAAATCACAGGGGCCGATAGCAGCCAGAGCGTGTAGTTCTGGTATATAGTCGATGGGGGATGGGAGATGGGATGCCGCCAATGCCAGATGTAAGCACCACTCCCCAGGTGACAAGTGGGGAAACGGCCTAGGCAAATAACAGGCAGCAGGAAGCAGGGATGACAAACGGAATGGGTCACTCAGGGAAACTGTAACGGCACTTCAGAGCTGGGCTGATCGGTGCGCACTTAGGGAGGGGAGGAGGGAGGAGGGAGGGAGGGAGGGAGGGAGGGAGGGAGGGAGGGAGGGAGGGAGGGAGGGAGGGAGGGAGGGAGGATGGAGGAGGAAGGGATGGAAGGGGGGAGGGAGGAGGGGGGGGGGAAAAGGGAGGAGGGAGGGAGGGGGGAGGGAGGGAGGGAGGGAGGGAGGGGGGAGGGAGGGAGGGAGGGAGGAGGGAGGAGGGAGGGGGAAGGAGGGAGGGAGGGAGGAGGGAGGGAGGCAGGGAGGGAGGGAGGGAGGGGGGAGGAGGGAGGGAGGGAGGGAGGGAGGGAGGGGGGAGGGAGGGAGGGAGGGAGGAGGGAGGAGGGAGGGGGAAGGAGGGAGGGAGGGAGGAGGGAGGGAGGCAGGGAGGGAGGGAGGGAGGGGGGAGGAGGGAGGGAGGGAGGGAGGGAGGGAGGAGGGAGGAGGGAGGGAGGAGGGAGGAGGGATGGGAGGGAGGGAGGGAGGGAGGGAGGGAGGAGGGAGGAGGGAGGGAGGAGGGAGGGATGGGAGGGAGGAGGGAGGAGGGAGGAAGGAGGGAGGAGGGAGGGAGAGAGGAGGGAGGAGGGAGGGAGGAGGGAGGAGGGAGGAGGGAGGGAGGGAGGGAGGAAGGGTGGAGGGAGGAGGGAGGGAGGAGGGAGGAGGGAGGGAGGAGGGAGAAGGGAGGGAGGGAGGAGGGAGGAGGGAGGAGGGAGAGAGGAGGGAGGGAGGGAGGGAGGAGGGAGGAGGGAGGGAGGAGGGAGGAAGGGAGGGAGGGAGGGAGGGAGGGAGGAGGGAGGAGGGAGGGAGAGAAGAGGAAGGGAGGGAGAGAGGGAGGGAGGGAGAGAGGGAAGGAGGGAGGGAGGGAGGGAGGGAGGGAAGGAGGGAGGGAGGAGGGAGGGAGGAGGGAGGAAGGGAGGGAGGGAGGGAGGGAGGGAGGAGGGAGGAGGGAGGGAGAGAAGAGGGAGGGAGGGAGAGAGGGAGGGAGGGAGAGAGGGAGGGAAGGAGGGAGGGAGGGAGGGAGGGAGGGAAGGAGGGAGGGAGGAGGGAGGGAGGAGGGAGGGAGGGAGGGAGGAGGGAGGGAGGTAGAGAGGGAAGGAGAGGGGAGGGGGTAGTGTTCTGTTCTGGATGGGGTTGAAAAATGAGGACAGATGTTCTACAAGAAAGTGAAGGATGGGGAAGGGGGAGGAGGTATAGAATCTAGAAAGGGGTAGGCTGTCTCACTGCTCTAAATACCCTGTCCCAATACCACACCATCACCCGGGTTCAGTCTGTCAGGGAGGTGTCGTTGGTGCGACGCCTGCAGACCTAATAACAGGGGACACCTCCAGGCACCAGGGGAGGGGGCAGCGGCCACCAGGGGGCACTACTTACAGCAGCACTGCGCATGTGGAGGGGAGATGGCTCCCAGATGACCTGGGTTATTGTTTCCGGGTCAGGCCTACATTTGTTAGGTGTAACCCATGCTTCCCAAACAGGGAATAAACACCATTCTATGAGCATGCAGAGAACACATCCAGTGATCTGACATGGGGGGGGGGGGGGGGTATTGTCAGAGTGGCAAGGTGGTGTGTGGTCTGAGTATAAAGTGAGCAGAAATGACCAAATAGATTGATCCCAACACAGGCCATGCATATTTACTTGGGTAACTCTTGATGGGACCAATTTGCTGTTTTCACTCCATACTACTGTGTTTCCCCTTGGAAGAATAGGACAGCTCTTACAACTGTCACATCTGACATAGAATAGTACATTCCAATGTGTAAAAGAGCCTAAGATAATTATAAGAAAAGAAGTTAAAAGATGTGCGAAAGAAAGTATCCCAATAGCTGTACTCTATTGTCCTTCCATGACTTTATTTAAAAAAAACATCTAGCAATTAATAACATCTATAAATATGGATGATAATTTGGAATTCTGCGTCAATTGATTATCAACATATGTAAAATATCTAGATTGGTCATTTGAGTACCCGATTCCTTAGATTATAGCACTACTTGTGCCCTTTCCCAGACTATCAAAACAAACCCTCACTCATGTATGAGCAGGGCTCCTGGTCACAAAGTAAGAAAAAAGGGAAATAAGTAGCCCTTTAATAGATTCAGGTAGACGGCCACCTGAGCCGGCTTAGAACAACAAACAGGAAGGATATCTTAACGACATAAATATTGTAACTTATGACAGAGACCTCAACCCTTACGTGATATTTGAGTAGTCATCAAACAGATTTATTGCACAAGCTATCAATGAATCATCTCCAAGACCACAGCATTTACAACCAGCTCCCATTTGTCTTATCCTCAGGAATCTCTAATGAGATCTGCTGTCATATCAACTTGTAAATCAGTTCACGAGCAGCTGAATGGCCAGTTTCACTTTAGCTGGTATCTTATAAAGAGCGTTTATCTTTATCTGGACAATATAGGTTGTGGTGGAAGAGTGTTTATCAATATCCTGGTCATTTCCATAATACGTGTACAATAATATGTATTCATCTCTAGAATATTCTTGCCTGCATGGTGAAAGGGAACTATTCCTGGGATTAGGGACCCTTTAGCAACCACGTAAAAGCTCAATAAACGCAGACGTAGCAGTGCTGAAGGTATATGATACGTCTGCGTTTAATGAGCTATGTCGGGTTTGCTAAAGGTCCCTATTATCCCTATGTATGATGTGTGGATGGGTTAGGGTTTATATGGGATGAGAGGCATCCCTTGGCTTAGCCCTTGGGCAAGTGAGCCAAGTGTATGAACAATGGATTGAATATTCGGTAATGAACATGAATAGCCTAAATTCAGAAGAATCATTTTGGTAGTATGATAGTTATCACTGGTTATAATTCAAAGTCTGTTTGAGCATGTTTGAGGGCGCAAGATGTAGTTGTACTGGAGCCTTGCAGAATAGGCCACCCTAAGGACTAAGTTAGGGAGTTAAGCAGTTAACTATAGGTCTAGTCTAATCAAAATGCTTTACAACATCAAACTTGCAGTGTATTTAAAAGATAGCCGTGATTATTAACCTCTGCAATATACATAACCATAAACAGCTCTACGTCTCTTTCCTCAATTGCACTGTGAAACAAAAGTATCGTAATTTAAATTATTCACAATCTGCCGAGGTGGCAGAGGAGTTTCGATCCTTGGTATCGGCTCCACAGTTCCATTCATTCTAACACGGTACACTTCAAATTCAAATTTAAATATTGTTCATGGTAATGATTTCAATTTCCAGTCGATTAACAGTCAATTAAACCCAAACCCAAGGTACCGATTGTCCTCCAATACGAATTTATTCAACTTGATTTCGGTTATAATTCATTTGGGTTGCAAAGTCGATAATTGATCCATCTGAATTGTGGCTTCGCCGAATTTGAGCGCATTTCTTCAGTCAATAGCATTTAAAACTAGGTTGACTGATTGAAACGGTAATGACTGCCGCTGAGCGATTGCATAGTTTTCTAAGAATACCTCTGGTTCATGTATTCAGGGAAATGGGGCTGCTATTACTTGTTCCAATAATCGTCTGAACTCAGAAATTGTGTAATCATCATGGGAATAGAATTGATGCCTTCATCTTTGTAGAGTTAAGCCTAGATCATTGACACAATTTCGGATGAAATTACAAAAGCTATGAACAATCACACTGAAGATACATGAGTTGAACGGGTTAGTCAGGTCAGACTATCCTAGGTTAGTCATATATGGGTTAGTCACAATGAGAAAGTTATAGAGAGGGGTCAGTCAGTAGTGGATAACCTAGGTTCATCATTAGTGTGTACCTTAGTCGTTGTATTTGTATACCACTAGTTGGTGCCACCTGAACGATACTATGCTGACCACTCAGTGGCTCCCCCTGGAAATTAAAAGACTAAGGTGACCAACCTGACAATAATAACTTACCTAGATTGATCGTATAGGGAGCCAAAAAATGACGAACTAGGCTAGGTACTAGTGACTGAAAGATTGGTCGTATAGGGAGCCTAGGAATAACAGTGCACAGCCTAAATTCTATGAGGCCAATTTCTGTCATGTCATCTAAAGCTGTATGGTAACATCCGGTAACATTGTGTGCCATCAGGTGACATAGATTTGTGTGCCATCAGGTGACATTGATTTGTATATCTGGTAGAATCAAATGAAGTGACATTGGCTTTGTGGTGTAGGTCCCATCATTCTGCGAGCCCTTTCATCCCTGCCTTCCCACTCACTCAGTAAATTAACATGTGCCACCAAACACTGCCCATAGGCACCAGACAGCAACCTTTGTGGATGATGGTGTTCAGGCTTGAGCAAGCTGCTTGATGTCTCTATGGATTTTCTTCTATCTGAATAACATATATCTGCTGAGCATTTCCTGAGTCTTAGCTCCATAGGAGTACAAACTCTTCTTGTGATACATTTATGTTATCAAAGAAATCAAATGAGATGAAACTATGTAGTACTATTTGTATTTCATGGCAGTGTCTTATATGAATATCAGCTATCTATATTTGGGATCCTATGTTTGTTTTCTATCGGATTGGACAATGGACATCCAATTCCACGAAGTTTACTATGGGAAATTGGGTACACTGAATGCAGCTGGTGATTGTGGGATGGTGTCAACCAGTTAATGTGTTGTTTAGGGAGTGCTCATTTATTAGTTACAGGGGGGGTGGTGGGTTTGGGGGGGCGTAAACAATTCTGCCCCCTCTTGAGGGGGGGGCGTAAAAAATATAGCCCCTTTTTAGCAAAAAAGCCCGGGCTCTCGAGGGGGGGGGGGCGTAAAAAATGTCTGCGCCTCCACGCGAAGTCTCATCACCCCCCTGTTATTAATAAATGAACACTTCCTTAATGCAGGCCAATGAGGTGGTGAATCACAGAATTACATTGACAACAGTTGACTTTAGATGACACTGGACTTACCGATACATCCTAGTCAATTAGACCATTTTTGCATATGAAGGTGATATTACAAACATTTAATAACTATACTACATGTTGATGACACAGTCCATGGCTGACAATGGGGAGTGATGGCCATGACAAAGTATGACAATAGTGAGTTAGGATTTACTGAGGAGTAGAGGAATAAAATATATAGCCATGTTCCACGCTCATAGTTTGATTAATTCATACAACAGGGAGAGGGGTGTTACAAAATCATAGTGTAAAAAGAGGGTGTTACAAAAGAACCTTTTTTACGCTGTTGTTCAAGGGGGTGTTTGTTACAAAACAAAAATTATGTTACTGTTTTTTTCAGTTTTTTCCCATTATGGAGTTTTTTAACGTCATGAACTTCATTTTTTCATACCACCTTCACAGGGTGTGTAAAAAAAATGTGTACATAAGCCTAAAGTAGCCTAAATTTGGAGACAACAGCGTAATTATATATTAACGCGAATATTAACGTAAGTTTTTAAAACGCTAACGTAAAGTTAGTCATAACGTTTAAAAAATATTTACGCTCCGTATAATTGACTAGGTCTACATTGGGATCAATCTATTTGGCCATGTCTACCAACTTTTAGCCTAACTGGAACCAGTGTGTAGCCCGCTTCCTTGGTGGCTCATATTGAGAAGGGCATCTAATCACGAAGCTTTACAGCGTAATTCACTTAAAACTCTCACAACATACTGCTCCTATACACCCTGCAACAATCTCCATACAAATCCCTGTGTTTGCTGTATCCTCATGTATTATTCCCTGCTTGGAGAGTATGGGTTACACCCAACAAATGTAGACCTGACCTGGAAACAATAACTTAGGTCATCAGGCAGTCCTGTCCCGGCGGCTGTGCAGTCTTGCTGTAAGTGGTGCCCCCTGGCAGCTCCTGTCCTCTTCTCTTGCCTGCAAGCTTCACCTGTTATTACCAGTAGTCCACAGGCACCTCACCTATGCCACCTCTGTGACAGACAACACCCTGGTGGTGGTGTGGTTTTTGGACTCGTAGTCGCCAATGTCCTCATCTGTTCTTGTCAACTCCCCCTTCCTGCATTCTGTTTGTACCCCCAGCCCCATCCTTTTCTTTAATTTTTCTGACATCTGTCCTTATCCAACACCCCCCCCCCCCCCTCCCTTCCCACTAAAAGCATACCCTGCCTGCACCGGCTCCACCCTGCTGAATTCACTCTCCCTGCTTTCTATCATGTGTTCCCCGATGATGCCCACTTCGATCTGGCTGTCTCTGCAGTGGCGTCACACTTTTCCCCGAGTGACCCATTCCGTTTGTCATCTCTGCTTCCTGCAGGCTGTTATTTGCCTAGCCTGTTCCACCACTTGATTTCCTTTCGTTCACTCAAGGACTGTCGCTTGTCCACCGCATTTACTTGCTTTCCATCTCCCATCGACTACCCACCAGAACGGCTGTCCATCTCTCTGGCCTCCTCCTCCTATAGAGCACTTAACAGAGTACTGATTTTCTCTACACTTGATTCATTTCATATTCAACTCAAATTTTCTGTCATTTTCCCTTAGCAATGCTGCATGTAATATCATTGAGATATCAATTTAGATATTCTAAAAATCTATCTCCAACGCCAACTTTACTTTGCCTTTAGTCCGGCAGAATTGTAGGATGTCCCAAAATTGTTAGGTATAGAGATTAGTAACATACTAGTAGATTGCCAAAAGTGTTGTAGCTTGGAAGAGACCTATTTACACATTTAAAAAAATAATAATCAGTACGTCTATGGTAGACCATGGTAGGTGCCGCACATGCTCAATGTATACAGAGCTCACCTATAACTAAATCCAGTTAACCTAAGCATTTTCTGTCGCCAATGTTTCTGATAAGATATGAATATATATATATATATATATATATATATATATATATATATATATATATATATATATATATATATATTCATATTAACCCATATATAAACATTACCTTTGTACCACAGTGTGAGTTGTATATGCAAGGCCACACCTCGGCATGTGTACACACTGATGGTGGCATGAGGATTCCCCATCTCTCTACGCAAAGCAATCTCTTAAATAGCATATGTTTGCTCATGTTTAATCACCGACACATTAGCCTTCCCCAGGTTGCCCTTGTATCCCGTCTGGGGAGAAGGAGGGTTTAACCTTAGCCTGGTCTTCAGCTGCTGTCCACAGTCCTCCAGTGTACTACTGCCTAAGCTTGTTCCCAGAGTGACCAACACAACGCAACTCTCATGAATAAAACCCACATATTACCATGAGCTCTGCTGTAACCTTCGTGCCTCATCTGAATCGGCTCCCCTATATAGCTACTTCCATGGCAATTCTCCTGCTCCTTGCTACACTCCTCTTCCCATCCTAGATGACAATTGCTTCCTTCTCCACTATATCAATGTCAGCCTTTTCCTTCTCCATACATTCCACCTAGTCATTCATATATTGAGTCCTGAAAGACTAAATATCCAACTTACCTTGCAACACCTCTTTATTAACCTAACCGACAATATATTGTTCACCATGTTATCAAAAGAGCAAAGAATGATTTCTTCTTTGATATTATCTGATTTGTACATTTTCATCACAGGAACATTTTAAGCAATACAAATATTTGCTGGCCGATGCAGTGGGGTTGTGAGTCAAGAGGGCCCTCAGAAGGCATGAGCTCTGATGTACACAGAATTGAAAAAAGGGTTTGCTCATCCACTCTGCCTGTCCCTCTATTTGATTGGTTCGGTACTACCTGTGTTATAATGACGTGACTGGTGTCGGATGTTGTTATGAACATGGGTATGGCTATTACGCCTGTGCTCCAGAATATTATGTAGAATATATTTATGACATGCCACCTAGGGTGTTGATGATATTCCCGGATCTCTGCATGCAATGCTTGCACCACATCCTGTTGATGGCAGATCGGTTTTAGGCAAAGAGAGAGAATAATTGTGTGTTTCATGGCACTTCTCCTTTCTCACTGAAATAGAACTGACATCAAGTCTTATTTAGCAATTTAGAAGTAAATTTAAAAAAAAAAAAAAAAAAAGTTCCATGGATAGCTTCATGATATTTCCTATATTGATCTGACCTACCTAGTCCGGGATGTGCATACTATTCTGCAGTCACAAGTATAGAGGAGCTATTTGTTTGCCATATTGAATTACCCTACGACATAGCAAAGCTATGCTTCACAGATCATACACCCTATAGACTGCAAGGGTAAAACAAAGGACGTGTTATGGCATTATTTCTCCATATATTCTCATATAAAACTTGACATTAGATAAGGAGGCGGTCATTAATTAACTATAGCAAGGGTTGGTATAAAAGTGTCCCCTATATGAAATAGGCTGTCATAACCATAGCAGATTCAATGACAACTATCATATTTTAACCTAGATGTTCATACACGTCACACTGGCAGATGCCAAATATCCATTATACACGCTGGGTGGCAAAGAGGAGCTGATTATATCAAGGGGCGGATGTGACGTAGACCTGCGGGCTGTTACAAAACAAAATTTATTTTATGAATATTTACAAATGTGTTTCTCTAATGAGAAAGAGGGACAGATGGTTGACTTTATTACTTCCTGGTTAGACATTAAGCAGGCAATTGCCAAATGCATTGAATTTCATACAAAAGCTGATTTTCATTTACCAATACATCTGGTGGTGATGTCAATATTTCCTGAACGGTGGCTTATAGCATGCAACATGCTCAGATAGAAGGTTAACAGAGTATTTCCACCTGAACCATGGATTAGTGCCTGTACATCTCTAGCATAGATTTGCCTGCGAGGGATAACACCTTGGGCTCAGTCTCATGAGTTTGTAACAGTTGAAACGTCTTTGACCGGGTGTCGTCTTTGACCGGTGTCGTCTTTGACCAGTGTAGTCTTTGACCGGGTAGGGATTAAAATGAAGAAAAAAGTAGTATATAGTAAAGAAATTTAAGCTTCAACTTCTTCATGTAATAAACAGTCTATGGTTGTTTTACCCAATTAAAAAGAAATATTCTAATGCACATATTAAGGGTCCCTTTTGGGCTTTTTTTCTTCAGCCGGTCAAAGACGTCACTTGGTATTTTACTTAAACGTTAAACAGCTTATTATTATTATTGCATAATACTTTAAACAGCTGCACTGTCCAAAGTATTATGCAATAAGAAGTGCCACCAAGTACATTACATCATATACATATAAAATATTTTTAAAAAATGGAAAAAAGAACATTTCTATATACCCGGTCAAAGACGACGCCGGTCAAAGACGCCGCCGGTCAAACACGACGCCGGTCAAAGACGTTTCAACTGTTACAAACTCATGAGACTGAGCCCTTGGTCTGGCTGAGATTTAAGTTACAAATAGAGAATATGTACTGATTGTGAAGAGTTTTGGCTAACACCAGAGATTGGGGAGAGGCAGTGTGGGGACACACCGATCAATGTTAGCCAACCTGTCTTGAACTCAGTGGCGTAGGAAAAGGGGGGGGCCAGGGGGCCCTGGGCCCCCCCAATCACTGAGAAGGGGGGGGCCTGAATATGTTTGCCCCCCCCCCCCAAAATTTGTCAAGATGTGTCATATGATACACATAATCTCCAATTTTTACATTTCCCACATAAGGAAAAGTGGGCACAGAGGGGGCCAGGCCACCAAATTAGAACCAAAGGGGCCTCAAATACTACTTTTCCATACAATCTAATATAAGTGTGCATATGATACATCATGCATAAAAACCGATACATACAGTTGGTAGGAGTGGGCCCCCCTGGGCCCCCAATAAAGATTTGCTTCCTACGCCTCTGTGAACATTGGTTCAGTATGGACATGTCAATGCTCCATGTTTTCAAGTTGATTCAACATAGATTAACAATGAATCTGCATTGAATCACTTTCAAGATGTAAACTTTTCCAAACCTATAACCTTGGGAAAAAACACATCCTTAATTCTGTCACACTGTGTGTAGAGGGGTATTGAGGTAGTGTTGATGCAATGTTCCTGTCACTATTGGGGGTAACTGCTACGTAGTAGAATAGGTGTCAAAAGCTCTGGCAGAGTGGCATTGATTTGAAGGCCTAACCCTTGCCAACCTCCAGCAACAGTCGGAGTGTACACAGAGAGAAGAAACAGCGTCAAAAGGTAGTCCAGATTGCTCCAGAATGACTCCCCTGTTTAGGGAAGTCTAGGTCGCCTAAGGGAGCGTAGGTGACTCTTTGGCTGACCTAAGGGAGTCACCTGGGGGAGTCATATGACCTTAGGTCAGCCAGAGAGTCGCTTGGGCTCCCGTAGGCGACCTGGACTCCCCTAGAGAGGGGAGTCATTCTGGAGGTAACCTGGATTCCCTTTTGACGCTGTTTCTTTTCTCTGTGTAGCATGGACCGGCACTCTAACCTTAGATAGGTAGGGTGGGGTCTTACGCCACCCCCTGTAAGCTATCCACTGATAATGAGGCATTACCGAGTTATGCTGCAATAAGATAAGAGCAGCAAACATGATGTAGGAACTACTACAGTGAGATGTGCCAAGCCAAACGGCCAGCGCCTGAAATGCACTGTTACTGGTTACGTCGTAACAATATCGATAGGGTAGATTCACCATAAGTCGGACACATACCCTGAGACCATGGACTGTAACTGACGCTATTTATGGCATTCCTATGACCTATTTATTAGTGGGATGAGGGTACGTCACTATGTGCCCTACACTGGCGACCTGTGCGTGGTTCTCTGCAATATTTTGCTCCCCTACTGTGCTGTGGCTATGGAGGTCAATCCCGCAGCAAAGTTGGTGCAAGGCAGAGGGGGGACTTAGCTAAAAATAGCCCTACATTTCATTAAAAAAACAATTCTGTGTTCTGGATCCACCCTAAGTTACTTATTATGCCTATTCATGATTATGTGACATTTTAATGCATTAAAATACATGTACTTTTACCAGAATGAGATCCTCAACGCAGACAGGGGACTTCTAGTGACACACCCTCCTTCTACTACTCACATAAGCACCAATACTGTGCTTTGAGATGTAGGTTCGGGCCCTTGCCTGAGACGAACAGTGAAATTTGAGGCTATTCATCTACACTACGACTGCAAGTGTTAACCTTTTTGAGAACAATATTTAAACTTGACCATTATTCACAAATTAAGAGCTTAAAATGCAAAATACAAAATCAAGTGTCCATCTCAAGGTATGTGTCCAACTCAAAGTGAATCTACCCTATTAGGGAGTGGTCATTATTTATAACAGGGGGGAGTGAAATTGAGAATTGGGGACTGAAAAGAGTTTGGTTGTTTGTTTGTATTTCTTTTATTTATCCTGGAAAGGCATTAGGCTTTTTAGCCTATTTTGAATCAGATCCAGCAATTGTCTGGCATACAGAACCAGCACTTTTTTATGCTACAAGGTCATGCCAGGCCGCAAGGCGTGGCATGGTCCAGTACCAT
Organism: Harmothoe impar; assembly: GCA_947462335.1. Classification (NCBI taxonomy): domain Eukaryota; kingdom Metazoa; phylum Annelida; class Polychaeta; order Phyllodocida; family Polynoidae; genus Harmothoe; species Harmothoe impar. The sequence goes on along the minus strand of OX381715.1, from coordinate 62,632,775 downwards.
ATAGGTCCGATAATCGGAAGAATAAATGGAACTAAGTCCATAATGTCTCACTGAGAGTGTACTTAAGAAAAGTCCACTCCCAGCAAGACTGAGGATGTTATACATTTTGCTTAAGGCTTTATAGAGTAAATTTTAGTAAATACAGTGGTTCTTAGATAGTAATTGACCCTCGTAGAGGGGACATCCCTGTTCAGCCAAAAGGCTCTTGATGGGGGGAGGGTCCGAAAGATCTTCACCCGATCACACACAAATTCACCAACTTACTCCCGTGTCGTATAAAGACCCTGTCCTTATCAGAGGCTGTGGTCTATAGTCTAAGATTGCGATCGAACCTACAAGTATATAGATCCACTAAGGAGGGACTAAGGAGGCCGATCTGATAGAGAAGCTTCCACCATCAGGCCAGACTAGCTGTTCGCAAAAGGCAAATCGGATAGATTGTCTGTCCCTCGGGATAATCTCATCTGGGATTATGTATTATTGTCACTGCCAAACAGTAGACAGGAAATTCTAGCTGCGATTTGGTGAATGCCTTATTACATTTGGAGAAACCATGCTAATCCAATGTATAGATTTGCAAAACTGCATGTGTTATATAGTATTAGTGCATTTATTATCCCAGATGACATTAGTGAAGGTTTACAGGGAAGAAAGGGAGGTTGCTCAGGGGCACATTTCTCAATGGGGAATGATCGCATCATAAGCATAACATTAATATCTGGTAAAGTCGTACAGAGCAAATTGTCCAAGGCATGGCTTTCGTCCAGAGCTGCTTTTGTCCAGAGAGAGAGGGGAGGCAGGGAGGCAGGGAGCCAGGGAGGGATGATTATTTGATAGCCATGTTTACTTGGACGATTCAGCAATATGTAAGGGGCTGCATGAATCGTTCACTGCTATATTAAAGGGTTGAATGAATCTTTAACTGCTTTACTTAAGCAATATTAAGCAATATGAATCGTTCAAACTTGAGAAATGGGCTCCTGGCCAAGCTTGTTTTGATGCCCTTTGTGTATTCAAACGAAAATTACAGCTACAACATAGGATCATTTTCATAATGGCATCTACAATATATGCAAATTTTAAGCAGCCACCTCCTTTAAATTGAAATAAAGTAGCTAGTTTTGAATGTTTAAGCTGTATTGTTAGTCCCAACAGCAGTGTTTCTAAATAAAGGACTATAATGAGATCTACGTAAAGGAGCTGTTGGAGGGATTTCCCTTGAGGTAAGCTGTTAGGGCGTGGTCATTTTTTAACAAGGTGGGGGGGATTTTCGCGCAAGCGGGTTGAAAGTTTTTTGGTCCCCCGTAGGCAAAGGGTCAAAAGTTTTTTGGTCCCCCCCTCAGGCAAGTTGAAATTCAGTGCGGCCGACCCCTTTGGGCGGGCTTTTTCATTAAAAAGGGGCCGTGACTATTGACAGTTCGAACTGTCAATAACAGAATAAAATTCCCTTATTGACAGTTTGAACTGTCAATACCAGGATATAATTCTCTTATTGACAGTTCAAACTGTCAATAAGGAAAAAGAGATTCTCTTATTGACAGTTCCAAAAAGGAACTGTCAATAAAAGAAAATTAATCTCTTATTGCCAGTGTGAACTGTCAATAAGGGAATTTTATCCTGGTATTGACAGTTTGGACTGTCAATAAGGGAATTATATCCTGGTATTGACAGTTCGAACTGTCAATAAGAAGATTGATTTCTACTATTGACAGTTTGCACTGTCAATAGCTGGCCCACCTTGAATTTGCTATTGACAGTTCAAAGTGTCAATAGTGGAAAACTATTGTCTTATTGACAGTTCAGACTGTCAATAGTGGGATAATTTTCTCTTATTGACAGTTCAAACTGTCAATAGTGGTAAATTATAGCGTTATTGACAGTTCTTCACCAAACTGTCAATAGTGGGAATTTCCTCTCTTATTGACAGTTCCTTATCATAACTATTATAACCCTGAGATTGATTTTGGTGGAAAAGTCGATTTTGGTGGAAAAGTCGATTTTGGTGGAAAAGTTGATTTTGGTAGAAAAGTCGATTTTGGTGGAAAAGTCGATTTTGGTGGAAAAGTCGATTTTGGTGGAAAAATCGATTTTGTGGAAAAGTCGATTTTGGTAGAAAAATTGATTTGGTGGAAACGTTGAATTTGGTGGAAAAGTCGATTTTGGTGGAAACATCGATATTGGTGGAAAAGTCGATTTTGGTCGAAAAGTCGATTTTGGTCGAAAAGTCGATTTTGGTGGAAAAGTCTATTGTTGGGGCAAAACCGATTTTTGGGGCAGAACCGATTTTGGGGGCAAAACCGATTTTGGGGCCAAAATCGATGTTGGGTCCAAAACCGATGTTGCCCAAAAAGCACTTTTTGACTCCAATGTCAGGGGGAACTGTCAATAAGACAGACATTTTCCACTATTGACAGTTCGCATGAGGAACTGTCAATAACAGGAATAATTTCCACTGTTGACAGTGTGAACTGTCAATAACAGAAATATTTTCCACTATTGACAGTTTGAACTGTCAATAGCATTTTTGTTAAAAAGGAGTCCCATTTTTTTGGTCCCTCCTCAAGAGGGGTCCAAATATTTTTGGTCCCCACCATCAAGGGGCCCAATTTTTTTGGTCCCCCCCAAATCCACAAACCCCCCCTGTTGTTAAAAAATGACCACTCCCTTAGAGCCATACACCTGCTTCTTTCTCAGTGAACAACTTCACAGCATTGTAAAGCCATGCGCCATCTGCTGCCCAATCTGGTTACTAGGTCTAGGTCTAGTCTAGAATTGCCATCAGGTATGGCTTCTGCTAGCAGTATGTACAGAAGTGCCCGCAAGATACTTTTAATAGTCTGGGTAATATCTTAAATGCCCTATTCGTACTGTTAGAATTTGGAATGGAGCAAGAAATGATTCTGAAAGCCTCTCATAGCAAAGCTGGGACTTTAGGTATTGTGTCTGACATCTAACCTAGAGGGTTTACAATTATGTCCCTATTGAAGACTGTATTATCATATACTTTAACGGTGGAGCCAGTGGACAAAGTGAGATGACTCTTGCAGCCTTAAACCATCAGACAAGACAGTCACCACTGGCAGAACCAAGCTGAAGTATGCCAGATATAATGGTAATTTGAAAGTTCATTCATTCTTCACAGTCTGTAATTGCTTGATATGCCTGAGTGAAAGGTAAAGTGGCATTTCATTCATCACAAACCATCCATCATAGCTTTAAAAAGATCTAGTGATGGGATTCTAGATTATGAGATGAGAGCATAATAGAGATTGAGTCACTGATCTTCCACCGCCCGGAGGGGATGAGTGAGCTGCTTAGTCCCGTAAGTCATAATTATATTCAACACAGAAATGAAATTGATTGAAATGGCTGCAGGCATGATAGTGGCTCTCCCATACTATGATAATCCATGCTATGCAGATAGTGCCACTATCTTTGCTCCCCAATACCAGCATATTATTTATAACATATAATATATTTGGTTATCCCACCTGCAGAAAAGATAGCTGTGATTTGTTAAGGCTACCTAGATAGTGCCACTATCTTTGAGTATTATGCTCCCTAATACAAGGATATCATTTTTAACATAGTATCTTTGATGATCCGCCAGAAAGCGTTAGATGGCCTGTTCAAACATTGCCTCAACTTTCGAGATGCTGTGGAACATTGATTAGGCAAATTGTGGAATGGGTCACCTGAAGCCCATAATGTTGTCCTGGTTTGCCAGTTAATGAGTTCACAGGAAACCGAGATGCGATCTATTGTAAAATAAAGCATCTTCACACCGTGGTTTAATCCCAGAGATGACTCTAAATCAAGTACTTGACAATATACTGCGAGCTGGATTACACAGACCGTGTTGAGAGATTGTCATAATATTATGGTTTTATGACTGGGCACGGTCACACCACTAAGCTGTGTGATAGTCTATTATCCTGCCACAATATCCCCAGCTGGCTTATCATCACGTACGATATGAAGGATCCCATACTGAGCATATACCCCCAGTGCACTTCTAAATCTCATGGATATTGTAGTCCTTGTCCGTGACTTGACTTTGTGGTGAATGGTTGGTACTTGTGACATACACCAGGCCTTTTCAAAAACACGTGAGAGGGTGTTTGTACACTGAAAATCCATAGGTTGAAAGGGTTAGTCAGTAAAGACTAACCCAGGTTGGTCATATGAGTGTTAGTCACAATGGCAAAGTTATATTCAAAAATGACCAAGTGGTCAGGCAGTAGTGGCTTACCTAGGTTCATCATTGGTGTGTTGTATTTGTATACCACTAGTTGGGGCCACCTGTGATGACCACTCAGTGGCTCCCCCTGGAACTAAAAAGACTAAGGTGGGCTGGTCAGTAGTGACCAACCTGACAATAATAACTAATCTAGGTTGGTCGTATAGGGAGCCAAAAAATGACTAACTAGGTTAGGCACTAGTGACTGAGAGATTGGTCGTGTAGGGAGCCTAGGAATATCAGTGTAGAGGGAGCATTCTGGTTTATGTCCGGCTATTATTAACATGAATGATTAAATTAGATATTACAATTGAAGTGGCATTGTTTTCGATATTCAGAACCACCCTCATTCCTTCCCCCTCTTACTTTGGTCTAGCCCCGAATCCGTGAATGGTACCTACAAAGAAGTGTTTCCATTATCTACATTGACACTCTGGTTCCGAAACTACTCCATTTGTTGCGTTTTAGTCAATTGTGTTTTTGGCCCAATCTGCCACTCCAACACCTGTTCAAGACAGAAATACAGCGGCTGTTGCCATTGAACAGGTGAGGTTATAATATTCAATCAATCCCACTCTCACCTCAATGACATTTAGGTGACATCGTCGACTTCCTAATGACGATAGCTTGTTATGTGACACATGAACAATATTTGTATTTCAGGTCTTGGTAAGAAGGGACTAGACAGGGACTAGCAGAATTATGATTTTGTTGGAATATTCTCACATTTTATAGCAATTGACTGACGTTTACATGCACTGATATTCCTAGGCTCCGTATACGCCCAACCTCTCAGTCACTAGTGCCTAACCTAGTTAGTCATTTTTTGGCTCCCTATACGACCAACTTAGATTAGTTATTATTGTCAGGTTGGTTACTACTGACCAACCCACCTTAGTCTTTTTAGTTCCAGGGGGAGCCAGTGTGTGGTCATCACAGGTGGCCCCAACTAGTGGTAAACAAATACAACACACCAATGATGAACCTAGGTTAGCCACTACTGACTGACTCCTTGGTCATTTTTGAATATAACTTTGCCATTGTGACTAACATCATATGACCAACCTAGGTTAGTCTGTACTGACTAACCCTTTCAACCTTTTTTCAGTGTGGGGTTGTGAGAAGTCTGCGGAGGACAAGACTGCATGAGTGTGAGATTGAGAGTGATTGTTTGGGCACACACAAAGAGTAGAAAACTGAAAATATAATGAAAACATTGAGCACAAAGGTATACTAGATAAATATTTATCCCACAAAAATTGTAACTGGTCCCTTGGAATATGATATAGCATGTTTATGTACTTTTAACCATCTAACTTTGAATAGTATTCATGCACATGCATGTGTTTGGGTATCATGTTGTTGATCTTCCGCTATTACTCCTAGCTTAGGAAGACATAGAAATCAGATAACCTTCCTCCCAGACAGAATCTTGAAGGAGAAACACATTACCTGTTCTTGATGCCAACTCAGCTAAATTATAAATATAGACACCTGTATGACACCTGTATGTACATGAACACCTGCAGGTCATTCTACAGTTTAGGCCTGAGGCAATCCTTCATAATGTTGAGGTGGTACTAGCTGACAAGTTATCTCAGCGCCCCACCCACTCACCCACTCACCCGACAGTAACAAAATGCCTTGCACTTTAGAGATGCTTCCGACCTGTCTTGCTCTGAGAAGATGAAAGGTAATCATTAGTCCCCATCTGTCCCTTTATCTGCACTTTGTTGTTGTTAATGGGCTAGTGGTACATGTGCCTGTATCGGTTTGAGCTAGTTCATCGAGCTATAGGCCTCTACGGGGACCGGACTTGTTTCCCCAGCCACTCTGTGTCCACTGACACCAGCAATCTCGTGAGACCTTGGCTCTGCTCTCGTATTGTAGCCTGTTCCCCGGAAGCTATGGTGTGTGAGTGTGTGGTCACTGCCTAAGTCTCACGATAGATTGCAAGCTCAGAACTAACATGGCTGCCCATAAGGAGAAACCATTGCTATAGGCGTGTAGCTGGTTGGTTTACCAACCAATAAAATAATTCCATGGCCTTCACTGCAGAATTATTAGGGGGCATTATGTAACAGCTTGTCATCTGGTGAGGAAGGTGTGATATGGTAAGAGTATGAAGCTATCCACTATATTTATCTTACACATGTAAGTATTGCCCTTGAAATGTAGTATTTGTTTTCATGTCATGTTGATAATAAGCATGCTATGGAAATGTGAAGACTACATACCACCCAGTATACACAGAGAAAAGAAACAGCGTCAAAAGGGAATCCAGGTTGCCTCCAGAATGACTCCCCTCTTTAAGAGGATCCAAAGTCCTGATGTGACTCCCTTAGGTGAGTCAGCAAACTGTGTGACTCCCCTCGGTGACTCCCTCTAGGTCGCCCAGGGAGTTACCTAAGCCCTCTTATGCATCCTGGGCTCCCCTAAAGAGGGGAGTCAATCTGGAGGCAACCTGGACTCCCTTTTGACGCTTTTTCTTTTCACTGTGTAGGCATCCACAGAATGTGAGAGAACGATTACTGCAAGTCTTAGATAAAGGGGGCTTATCTTATTAGACCTTTAGTCCGCTCAGTAGGTGCACTGATGTAAACTCTTTTGTCTCCATTATGTAAAATATGACAGCTATGATACAGATATCATCTGATATGATAGCCAGATGGAGAAGGTTTCTTTTCATTTACAAACTAGGATAGAGCCACCAAATTAACTTTTTTTAAATGACTTCAAAATCCCACTGTTGAATGCAGACCTATATCATAGGCCTGAATACGGACAGAAATAAAACTAATGAAATTGGTTCCATAAGATATGCTTAATTGTTTCATAATCAAAGGACGATATGCTATGAATAGTACAGTTGTCGTATTTCTTCCTTTTCTGAAGTATGCCTTTTGTGACCCCTTTTGTTGATCTATATACAATAAAGTAAGCATCATTGGGATAAGGTGAAACTTTGATTCAGCTATATCAGCTAAGGTCGAATTATTGTCTAAGGTGGCAGTACCATCAATCTTTTGTCAACGTTTAGTACTAACACTGACATGAACAGATTCATCCAGCTCGAAACTGTTAGCCTATGAAATGAGACCCTGTCATAAAGTTATCATTTCAGTGTCTCGTTCCTCTGTTTAACACATGTACTGGTTTATCTTACCGGTGCATCAAATGATATACACTTGGATTTTTTTGTTTCAATGAGATCTCGTGAACCTCGTTAATTAACAAATAGTCACATTCGAAACGCGGTGTACATTTGTGTACTCGATGCAACAACAAAATATCAATAAATGAGCGTTCATATAGCATGTACAAGTTTTGCCTATTATCATGTTTTCAATGAACTGACTCAAGTATCGGATATCACATGATGAGTATACAGTCGGATGAGGATAGATTTATGGAATAAAGTCCAGTGCATGAATTTCAAACTTCCTTATCCTATAAGATGCACAGTAGTACCATACATGGGGCTGCTTAACGTCATCACCCTACCCTCCTTATGGCCTCTCAACCCTTGAGGGGATAAAGTGTGTTGTATTGGCGATGCAAGCCACGTCCCATATGGGTAAATGGGGGCATGGGTCAAGAGGTATATAGAATACCTTACAAAGTATGCTTACTGACCACTAGTGGCTCTTTCGGATGGTTAAATATGGTCAGATAAGATGCCCAGATACACACAAGAATGAAGTGTCTATAAATATGTGTAAAAATACAAGTAGCTGTTATGAAGCAATGCAGCTTTACTTGAAGTGAATAAGGAAGCCTCAATATCATAATAAAGACAAAATATTGCTGACAAAATTTGAACTGTATATACCTGTATACAGAAAGATACGGTCTTATACCCTTTATGACCATACATCTAATGGGTACGAGTGACTCATTGAGTATAGCAGCGAGATAAAGGCGAGTATTTTTGAAAAATTGAAAATGACACATCTGCCAATATTATGCCTTCTACTTAGAGAAGCTTAATTGTTACTTTTGCATATGAAGAGGGTAATAACTAGCCGCCTCTGTCTGTTCTATAAGCGCCATTCTGTGGATCATTCAATAGTACATGCCATTGTAACATTATGAGGGACTGAGGAACTACCCCCCCCCCCCAGTAGTCAATATGGCATGGGTGCCCATCCTGCCCAGGCCCATACAATGCTGAAGTAATAAGACAGTCAATATGCACATTATGATGAATGTAACTGCTTGATGTCATGGCATTGCCCTCCTTGTAGCTCCTCAATCCTTTAGGGGATGCATCATATGGTATTAGGAATAGCTAACACCTTTTCTATCGGTGACTTGAGGTATGGGTCAAGCTCTGCATAGAATACCAGCTAAAGGATGCTTACTGACCACTGGTATGAAGGTGAGTGAGAATGAGGATAAGGTACCTAGATAACCATATGAAGTGCAGATAGCCATATTCTACCCATGGTTCTCATGGGCGATCCCGAGTATATGTATGCATATTATATAAAACCTTTGATACAATCAAAATATCAAATATAATGTTAACAAGTATGAAAGGTGTGTTTTTATAAAAATGAGAGGGAAGATGATGGGCTGATCCAGTGAAGCATTCAAAGTGTTTTCTTATATGTTAAACCAGTATTTACCCCTCAGCCATGGTATATATAGACTCAAGAGGGCAATGACCCATACTGTAGTACTGGAAGTACTTGCTCAATTAACATGGCTTACCATCAACGTCATCCACTGCAGGCACTAGATGGACTATTTCAGATATCCATAACCTATCGACATGTGGACGCTTATAGACATACCGAGACCAGTCACATATAGCACACTCAAAGGGACCATGGTTACTCTAACGAGCAAGCCAGATTTCTATTTTGTATTTAAATTGGAACTTTCACTTTACTCGAGCAGAGCCAGTGTTTCATGTTGTCTATAGCTGATTCAATATTAGTTTAATTGAGTGTCAATAACAACATCTGTTTGAACAATTTAGCTCATACCATTCAACCCTAGCTTAGGTTATATGAAACCTTCTCCTCACTCAGGCCACTCAAAAAAAAGGTTTCTCATCACCGCACGCATCATAAAAATCTGGTTTGAGGAAAAGATTTTGATGAAAAAACTGAAAATGGACAAATATGTCATATTTGGTATCAAATCAAAGCTAATAATGCCAGCAATGCAGTGGCATAGAATTGACTTATATTTTCTCCACGTTTAAAGATCAATTAATTCTTAACCAATAAAATGTGAATTTTGGTCTCGAAAAACGTGAATTATCCTATACATTTTAGCCTGCGAGTAAAAAATTGAAAAAAAGCCTCCCTCGTCAGATTTCTCAGACCTTGGTGATGAGAAACCACCTTTTTTCAGTGGCCTTACACATGTTTGGCTTAGTTCTCCTTTTCTCTGTTTCAGACATCATAATGACTAGCTTATAATAAAGCTGATTGTTACCAAATGATATATTTTTGTTTGTGTAACAGCTGATCTCCTTATCTGAATGATGTATTGCATCAGATAAATGCAGCTGTGGATGAGGTGTATATCAATTATTAGATTGAATTTACATTACTACAATGCAGCGGTCAATCTATGATAATATACATTATGCTTTGAAATTAAGAAGAGAAGTAAGAGATCTATCAGTTTCATGATGAGCTCATGGAACATCTATATTGAGAAATTTGAATACCCTGAAGGTGACACTGCCAGTAACGCGGATCAATGTCTCAGGGTGCCACTGACTTCCACCTGACCCTTCTGCAATATATCCATTTTCTGCTCCAACTGCCCGTGGCTGATATCAACATGTTATTCGTTCAGCAAGCATGATGTAGGCATCACTACAGTGACATGTGTCACCCCAAATGGGTAGCGCCTTTTATGCACTGCCACAACATGGACACTATCAGGAGTCTGAGACTAGTCCAAGATTGTATAGAGCCGCTAATGATGACACTAAGTAGGGTTATTTGTACCAATGAGCAAAGGGCAAACAAGCTAGAATTCCCATGCCTCCAGATACATCAGAGATTACATCTTGTCCTATGCCCAAATAGAAGACTGGCAATTCTTAGGTCAAAGGTTTTCTATATTGGGGGAAATTACATCCCGAAGGAACTGTGCAGTTGTGTTACCAAGTATAGCATACTTTAACATAAGGTAAGATGTGTGTTCTGGCTGTAGACGAAGCTGTTGGTTCATCAATTTACCCACATCAATTTATCTGACAATGATCTTTCATTTGTTCATGCCTAGTTTTAAATGGTATTTCCACCTTGGTTGGAGGCAAAAAACATGCTTATCAATTAGCATGGATATACCATTATTGATTTATCACAGATACAGCCCTTTAAACTCCCAAAATGTCTAAAGCAAATTACAATATCTTAGCCCTGTGAGTAAAATTGCTAGGATACAAGCCAACCTTTTCGCTCAGATGTTGTTATGACATCTGTGATAAATACTAGAAGACAGAGGTCCACGATTATCTGTCTGCCAATGCTGTGTTCTGTAGACACATTAACAAGATGGCCAGAGCAACGAGGTCAGACCTGAGGCTGTGCATTTAAAGACTGGATAAAAAGCAGCAAATGGGGTGGGAGTGGAATTATACATGTGAGATATAGACTAATCAAACAACCCTTTCTGAAAGTAATAGATAAAGGTAATGAAAATCAATATTGAGATGTGGGGGGTTTCGAAAATGGCATTGACAGTGTTGTACCTGAATAAAAGGTCCTCTACCTTTGCACACAACTAAAGCTGAACCGTTTCTCGTTGTTCTTGAAGCAAGATCGTAGCCAGCTATTGATAGTTCAAACTGTCTACAGCTGAAATGAATCTTCTTATCGACAGTTTGCACTGGCAATAGTTTGCACTGGCAATTTATCAGAGTCCGGTTAGATAGCAGATGACAAGACAAACATCATACCTTGCAGCACAAACCAGGTAATTATAAACTGTTAAGGCACTGTCATTCAGCTCAATATATTATTGCCTGAGATTCCTGAGGGAAGTGGCATTCGATTTCTCTAAAACCATCCATCATAGCTTTAAAAAGAAGCTAGAGATGGGGTTCTAGATGATGAGATAATAGCACAAAGTGTTTGAGTCATTACAGACTAATCTACATGAAGCCTAAGGGTCCTGTTAGACTGGGAGATGAAGGGCCTGCGCGTCCCCTCAGTCCATATACTCATCATATAAATTAAATTGATTGAATTGCCAGCAGGCAAGATACTATTTGTCATATAGTATGGTAATTCTTACAAAGGGCTTTCCAGTGAGGACCTCATACAAGGGCTCTCAAACGTTTGAAACGTCACTCCCTCACCCAGCCATCACTTTTTGTTTTTAATTTTAAATTCATACCTTCCTAGGGGCATGTTTTTCTTTAATGTGTGGGCCTCCATGAACTGAACAACTATTAAAGTTTAGCGTGAGAAGAGATATATGATATCCTTTAGGTGAAATAGAATGAAATATGTGCTTCAGGTTATCTGTGATAACAGGCTCGAAGATAAGTACATCCATCATAAATAAAAACAGTATTGACAAGAAACAGAGAAGTTAATCAGCTAACAAGAAAAACGTTATTTACGTCAAAGTAACGTTTTAAAACTTTATATAACGTTATACCATAGTGAGGAGCCTTAGAGAAACGTTATATAACGTTCTAAAATGTTGTTCTTAAACGTTTTTTCTTTACTGGGTAATCAGTTGTACATGGGGAACCAATATAGGACTTAGTGTGCTAATCAAATATGTTCACACGATATATATTTACTCCCAGAAGTTTCCAGACTACTAGAGCTTCATAAACGGTGTGGATGGATTAGCATATTGCTTTATGACTTGGTACTTATCCTTCTGCCTCATATTCCATAACTCTTCTGGAGTATCCCCCACATGTTTCCCATATATTACATGTAGGACCTAATACTGAGCACACCTAGAGTACACCCCTATATCTCATGGATATTGTAGCCCCCTGTACGTGACTTGACTTTGTGCTGAACTGTTCTCACTTGGGACAGTCACCAGGCCTGTTCATAAACCCCTGTAAGAGGGTGTTAATGGGGGGAGGGGTGTTCGTAAAGGGAGCAGTCTGGTGCATGTAGGGTCATAAACATGAAGAGCCTCATGGGCAGGGGTAAAAGTGTCAGATAAAACGTGGTAGGGAAGAAATAATTCACCACAACCGATGTAGGTGGATTATTATTTTATATCATCTTTATTTTTGCTCTGTCTTACTTTGGCATAGCTCAAAATCATGGTGGTGGTACCCTCAAAGTGGTGGTATCATATTTATGACCTCCCTGCCTCCCACTGCGCTCTTTTATGGTTTGTAAATAGAAGCTCTGCCGAACCTGCCCTTTCACTCCAGAGCTTTAGAACCTGTCCATTGCATATTTAGCGGTAAACTCTACTTTCACAGTGACCTCACTTGTATTTGGACGGGGAATAATGTAAAGCATTCTGTGATATAGGGGCTCATCCGCCTGGTGGGATTTGGAGACATGACATTGTTATAGCCATGCTGATGACCATGACTTAAGTCTGTTAATCTATGTATTATCAAGGGATATGCCTATTTTGACAGCTAGCTTACTTGGGACCTTTACTTCTATATATATACGCTGACGATCTTAAGCAGAGACAATCTACCTAACTGTTTTTATTGCTCGCTGTCAGGCTATATCTTACTGGATTGATGTGGTGATGGCCACCATCCAATGGGCTATAATCGGCCGAAGCTATATAGAAATTGTACAGGCTTAGTCTGCCGAAGTACCCCCAGTGGACGGCGGCCATATAAGGTTCAATGTCCAGTAGTCTAATTTGAATAGGAGTATTCCTATGTGGAATACTATAACAAAACAAAGAAGAAAGTCATTCATCTCACTGGTCTTTCCCCTGTTTGTTATCTGCTACATCGAATCTTCATCTTAAAGCTTGACCGTCATGGTTGAAGTGAGGCCAAAAGCACTTTTGGATATAGTTCAGTTTTCATTCACAAGAGGGCTCTTAAGGGCTGAGAGCTCAGCTCTTACAGGCACAGGAGAGGGTGAATATGTTGTAGCTGGGCAATGCTCATGGTCCCCTGTCCAAACACTGCTTCCCTCTGGTGGAACTGTTATTTTAGTCCATGTATGGAAAATGCTGAACCTATTCCCTGACGGCCCAGCTTTAAGTAAAGAAGGTCATTCAATAGATGTTTGTTGGCATACATTTCCATGTAGCCTCCAGATACAATGTATGAGCATTGCATACATGTTGTATGGATTCAACCTGTCTTTGGTTTTCCTCCAGTTATATCTTATGGTTATGGACATCTGCAAGTACTTCTACATTTTCTCACCGCTCCAGAAAAAAAAATCAAAAAAACCTTTGAATATTGGTCCATTATGGCAAAGGTAGAGAGGAGGTGCCATTCGACAAGTACTCAACCACTCGCCCTAAGATGGGTCATTAATAAGGAAGCATCGACAATCTGCCAATACTGCCTTCCATCAAGAGATGTTACCAATCTATGCTGCTGTAATGAGCTCTAGGCTTCATTCCTGCAATATCAGGAGCGAGGAGTCCAGTATTCCCTTCTTTGCAATGCCTTTAGAAATCCTGAGCAATTCTGGAAACTGAGAATATCGGAGGCTCTTTGATGTGGTTCACATCTGTGGGGTTCCTGCCCTCAAAAAGTAAACTTGTCTCCAGACTCTTCCAAGTGACTCTCATAAAATAAACGAGTCAAAAACTCATCTAAGTGACAAGGAAGCAGGTCTTCTAGCTGGAAATAGAAGACCCACTTGGCATGTGCCAGCCCAAAACCTGACATTTGCCAACTCCAGATTCTATTTGTGGGATGGTAACCTGATAGGTGAGACAACTTTTGACTCGTTTTCATTTTATGACAGTCACTTAGACGAGTCTGGAGACAACTTTACTCTTTCATGGTATAGATCTGTGTACAGCTTCCCTGTACATTCTCATCTTGATTCTGGTATCTACAAAACAGATTTTTTTCTCGGATGACTCAATTATTAATGAAAAAGAATACACTATTGTATCACACCACATTTCCAATTTATCATAGTCATTAAGTCATCACACAACTGACCATAGCACATAAAACTACACCAGAGCATATATCCACAGGTGTAACTTAAGAGAATTCTACCTTCCCTATCCACCTGTAACAAGTTAAAGCTGGGCCGTCAGGAAATAAGTTCAGCATTTTCCATACATGGACTAAAATAACAGTTCCACCAGAGGGCAGCAGTGTTTGGACAGGGGATCATGAGCATTGTCCAACTACAACATATCCACCCTATCTTGTGCCTGTAAGAGCTGAGCTCCCAGTCCTTAAGAGCCCTCTTGTGAATCAAAACTGAACCATATCCAAAAGTGCTTTTGGCCTCACTTCAACCATGATGGTCAAGCTTTAACAATGACCTCTAGCATAATATGGATTTAAGTATACAAATGCCTATATATCAGATTACACTCTCATGAGTCACTGACAGAATGTTATACATTTTCTGTCTTGATAATATATGACAGACATATCTGATATACATGTGCCTGACATGGCAGGGTATCTACCCTCTTAATAACCTACCGGGGGTATGTGGTGTCATTATTTACATGTAAAATGTCATTTATGAAACTGAATCTAATAAACGCCTCAGCTATTTTAATGCCCCAGATGGTATCATTGGTAGTTTTTTTTTCTGTTCTCTCATATTGACTTCTATATATGTTGATCTGCATAACAACTTCCCCATGCTCCATTGGACTACAATAGTATCGGTGTGGGAGTGCTGGATCCTCCTTTTTCCCCTCTGCCGTTGGGTCTGGTTATTGTCGCCTGGGATAGTGTAAGTCACTCAGGTACCAAGGAAATGGAATTAGCAGTGCCACCAGACTTGAGCACACACCAGAGAATGCTCTAAGTGCATAAAGCTGAGAATTCACAATCCTTCTACTGTTGGCTCAACCATCGTAAGATCTCCATTGAATAGTCTCCTGAGAACTATTATGTTGCTGGGCAATCTGACGGTTGGGAATACTATGTAAGATGTTTTATAGTTTAGTTGCATTGCTTTCAATCAATTGGAAAACAAGCAAAGGTCAAACTTATACTTTAATTGTTTTTAAATTATTTATCATTCATTCTATATGGACTGGTCAAATTTGGATAATTATTTTACCATAGCTGCTGTAAGTGTAAATGCAATTGATTCAATATGCAGAGTGAATTGCAGAGTGAAAGAAGGAACTCTTATTCTTTCTTTTCATATAGTTGGACTACATTTTACTTGAGACTGCTTCTCAAGTTTGAAGTGAATGATGTCTATTCTATATGAATGGTGGAAAAGTCAATGTATAAAGGGAAATACTGTATAACAAGTCGGCCTGTGTTCATTCCATGATCATATCATGAACTGCAGCATCATCGACGTCTAAGCTTATGTAAATGTGCAATATCAATATCTTACAGCACTCAACCCTAAGGGGATCCGGTGAATGCAGTGTTTGGTATTGGGGATGCAGTTCACATTCTGTATAGGTCAGATGGGATATGAGTCATTAGGTACATAGAATACCTGGGTTAAGGAAGCTTATATCATGCTTTATGCATCTAGGTTTATACTAGGACTGTGTTGGAGGGAAATGACTCCACTACAGGTATTAACCTCTTAGAGATGGGATTGATCTAATCATCAAATGTTAAAATATTTTAGTTTTAGTCATTAAAGATGGCTTTGGCAGGGGTTACTGTTTTTGATTCTACAGAAAGATCCATGCATGTACCTCATCTTTAGATCATACATCTAAATGTGGAGTATAATGATATCCATCTAGTATACAACTCTCCTACTCCCATGCTAGGCTCTTATATATAGCCACTAAGGCATACATGCGACTGGAGAAGGGATCATCTTGACATGAATCACAATCTATTTCAGCAGATGCCATTACTGCAGGGTCTGGGGTTAGGATGGACTGGCTGTGCAGACTCTATGTACACATATGGTGGTAATGGACATAACGTCACATTCTATAAATCCATGCATCAACAAAGGGTGACTTTTCAGAAAGGTTGTTGATAAAGTTTCTGATCAATTTTCATGATATAATCTCAAAATTCATGATATAATCTCAAAATCCTGCATTCACATGTACATTGTTTGAAAGAGAATTGTCCCGTGAATCTCCTGATATGGGCGTTTGCAAACTTAGCCATTATAAACAATGTTGTGAGGATTCTGCTAAAACCAAC